>CAKKTJ010000297.1:0-199269 GCA_920618645.1 Peronospora belbahrii | reverse complement strand
GTCGGGTTCGAAGCGCCAATTTTCTTGAGTCGGGACCTGTTTCAATTCCCAATTGCAAAGCACAAGTAAAGAAAACGTCATCAAATAAATCCTCAACTCGATACGAAAACCTAACACCTCATAGAAAACTTACAGCGCCGCACCAATTGGTGTTGTAGCCTTAGAATTCATCATCTCATTCGTCACTTCCTGGTCACGTGTTGCAAACTTTTCCTGTAGCGCTTCTAGTTCTACCGTCGAACAAAGTCGTACAACATCACGATCGGATATAGATTTTGCAATTGCTTCATCTTGAGGTATGACAAGACCCGTAGATTCGTTCAGAAAATGTAATTCCTTGTCTTCTAATACGTCTAGAAGCTCCCATTCAGCTACAGTCGATGTCAGTGTATCTTCTTTACCAAATACATAACGTTTCTTCAGACCTTCACAAAGCCTGTAATAAGACCATCATATATCATAAACCAACACATTACAAACAATAGTGTGTTTGACAATACATTTACATGTGAAGACGTACCAGAACCCGACAGTATCCTCGGTATTAGTTTTACCACGGAAACGTAACTCCATGATAATAGGATACTATAATAATACTAATGTCATTATTAGATGTAGATGACAAGAAATTGTATTGATTCGGTCAAGTACGTAATCGGATTTAGTGAGGAAGATCAAAGCCACACTTCAACTTGATTGATGGATAATAATATATAATGCCTCTTAGTGATACCGAGACGGTATGGGACGAAGTTTCACTACTTTCTCATGTCTATGGACATTAGAGAAGACGCATCAGGTGACAGAAGAATCATTGAATTGTACCAAGTTTACGAATCAAAAGGAGAAACGTATGTGACAAAGAAACTAGATTCATATTGGAGACAGATGTATACTGATACTCATTCATTCATTCATTCTGTCTGTTGCTGTCTGTCTATCTATGTAGCTCATAATGTGCAAGCACTTGACCATGAATTACAACTATCACCTCGATCACAGCTCCATGTGATATCACAAATCAGTGAGCTTGCTGATGCACAATCACGACGGACCACCACAAAAGTGTCAAAGCTAACTTAACAGACACAGCGTTCAAATGTATGGGGTACAGCTCTGCAAACAGCGAAGCGGAAGAGAACTTTCCAACCTGCTGCTACAGCTACTATGCAAAAGAGGCACAAACAGACGGAAACGTCAATGCAGTCGGAGACAGAACAACTAGCTGCTGACATGCTGGACTGGGAGACTTGTAGCGGTACGAGAAAAGATTATTCTGATTGATACTGCATGATGTGGCGGAAGGGGGGTTTATGACTCATTTGGTGTATTGGTATATTTATGTATTATCAAAACTAAGCAGAAGGTGATTTATTTACAATGGATGCTGGTGGAATGGAGACAGATGAATGGATTTATGAAGAAATTAATGACAGTGACTTTGAGAGTGAGTTTAATGCGCTATAAAGCGTAAGAAATATGATAAATAGACAAATGCATAATAATCGTCACTAATTATACCCTTTTATAATCAATACAGCACGTTTACCTGTAGATTTTAAGGTCAATAGAAATAACAAACGACTTGTATCGGTTATTAACAATGACAAGCACTGGAATACAATGGAAAGCGTCATCTGCAGGAGTTGCAATCGACCATAAAGATAAGGAGTGTACTGCATCGTCGATCTCGAATGTATTCGCTAACGTAATGAACTTTGTCTTTGTCCATGGCTTATCAAAGTCCTTAATCGTCCCTTCGATGATTAGCATGCCTGGCATGCATTTTCGCTCCATTTTCGAGAGTTTGCATCTCTTTGTGGCTGAGACCTGCTTACTTCAACATCCTAGATGTTCAACAAAGCTCAGTTCATCCAATACAGTTTTAGAGCATTTTTGATTGCAAATAAACATTAGAGCACCCCAAGCCTACTGTACTGCTTAGCAAAGCAATGGGCATTCACATGCGGCGCATCATTGCAAAATGCATTTCCCACATCGGACGATCTGAAAGCTCAGATGACCCGGCAGTATGCACCGCTAAACCAAGCACACCGTAAATCAGTCGCGGTTTTTGGCGTGTCGCCAAGGCAAGCGTAAGCTTGCGGCACATGTGCAAGAGTTGATACTCTCATTGCCGCCATTAGTAAAGCACTACCCGTTTTTAATACTAGTTTAAACTAATGAATATATTGTAATACCTGTTATTAAAGTCATGCATAATTTTGCATTACAATGTTGCGTTGGCCTTGAGCTTTGATGCCATAAGTTTTCGGTCGCTGTTGCACTTCACTAAGTAGATGAATAATGCGAGCCAGATCAGAACTGCGGATGTTACCCCAACTTGTCATGATTTCAACGTCATCTTGAGTCCCTGGACTGATATATGTATTTATGGAAAAACAATAAAAGAACAAATCAAGCAGAGGATACTATTATATCAAAAATCTCATATTAAAGCAATTAAGTCGCTTTGTGTCTGTGTCTCTTCTGTCTGTCTTGTAAACAATCGAATCTTTCCATGAAGATTGGCGCCAAATGCTTCGAAAAAAACAGACATGCGCGTCATTCCATCCATTGACGCTATCATCCAAAAACATTCAAGGGACTGACACTCATTTTTGAAAAAGCTCTCGTCGTGTCATCTTCACTTACGTCGAAAGTAGTTTTTCGATCAAGCTCAGTTCATTTCTAAGTCTACTTCAGTGATGGCCGTGCAAAGTCTTGTTAAGATGTTTGAAGCCATGGCCATTTCGGCCAGAGTGGATATATTGGAACAATCGCTGGAATTGTTACCTAACCACACTAACGTTCTCCAATTGGTAACGTTCTATGATGATCTGACACAGATTGAAGAATCTGTAGTGACCAAGAGTGTCCGTCGAGACAAGTCTGTCATGATCAAGGAGCTCCATCAACCCAAGAAGATAAAGGTACAGCAGAACTACATCCAGTCGAGTATCAGATACCAGGAGTCAAGCGATCGACCGACTGTAACGGGGGTTACACAAAGGTGTGTATTGTACATACACACCTGCCATACCATTGTGGTGTGGCTGTACCTTGGGTACATTTGTAGGTTCGATGTGACCGTACCTGAGGTACGAAGGGTCGCATCGTGGCAGAAAGCCATGTGGTCACTATACTTAGTTAAGTATAGTGACTATGCATGTTTACATATTAATAGGCTACAGAGTCAGTAAATAGTGACTAGCACTAAGTATAAAGCAGGTGCTTCTATATTTAGTGCTAGAAGTTAAACATTAAACAAATCAGTTTCAAACTGCTCTGAATAGCGCAAGTGATAGAGCGTTCTCTTCCTTTGTAAAAGTAATTGTATCTTTGATAGTAGTCTCTTGGAGTCGTGGTTGTTTACAACCAAAAGACGTAAGCTTGTCAAGCTAGCCTTGAGAGGGCTAAGAACTCTAAGAAGTATAAGCTCTTGAAGCTTGTCTTCCTTGCACGTAGCGCATAAGTAGCGTGGCTACAGTATCTTGGCTACACCTGGTAGCACTTGTAATCAATCCCGCACCTGTGTTTGCGACTACTTCTCTGTGTGAGAATGGACATCGACGAGATGTCCGCGGTTGGTCTGTCACAGGCACAACAGGAAGGGTTGCAAAAGTTGCTCCCTATCCTTGGCCCTAAGGGCGTGGAGTGCCTCATCGTTCAAGGCGAAGAAGAGGTTAACAAGCGTATTCGTATGGCGGAAGAGTATAATAACGCTCTAGTCGATCATGTAAAAGGCACAGATGCCTTCTTCTGGCCCTCGCCCATGGCGGCTATGACGCAATAAATGGTCCGCAGACCAAAACCCATACATATGGAAGTCGATAAGGTCGACAGCAAGGAAGGTGATAACCTTATGCTGTGGTTCTGATAGTTTGAGTCGAATATGTTTATAGCCGACATCGCCTTTGAGCCGTACCGTGTTGGCTTTGCCACGGGTAAGATGGGTGGCTTAGCAAAAGAAATGGGCATTCACATGCGGCGCATCATTGCAAAATGCATTTCCCACATCGGACGATCTGAAAGCTCAGATGACCCGGCAGTATGCACCGCCAAACCAAGCACACCGTAATCAGTCGCGGTTTTTGGCGTGTCGCCAAGGCAAGCGTAAGCTTGCGGCACATGTGCAAGAGTTGATACTCTCATTGCCGCCATTAGTAAAGCACTACCCGTTTTTAATACTAGTTTAAACTAATGAATATATTGTAATACCTGTTATTAAAGTCATGCATAATTTTGCATTACAATGTTGCGTTGGCCTTGAGCTTTGATGCCATAAGTTTTCGGTCGCTGTTGCACTTCACTAAGTAGATGAATAATGCGAGCCAGATCAGAACTGCGGATGTTACCCCAACTTGTCATGATTTCAACGTCATCTTGAGTCCCTGGACTGATATATGTATTTATGGAAAAACAATAAAAGAACAAATCAAGCAGAGGATACTATTATATCAAAAATCTCATATTAAAGCAATTAAGTCGCTTTGTGTCTGTGTCTCTTCTGTCTGTCTTGTAAACAATCGAATCTTTCCATGAAGATTGGCGCCAAATGCTTCGAAAAAAACAGACATGCGCGTCATTCCATCCATTGACGCTATCATCCAAAAACATTCAAGGGACTGACACTCATTTTTGAAAAAGCTCTCGTCGTGTCATCTTCACTTACATCGAAAGTAGTTTTTCGATCAAGCTCAGCTCATTTCTAAGTCTACTTCAGTGATGGCCGTGCAAAGTCTTGTTAAGATGTTTGAAGCCATGGCCATTTCGGCCAGAGTGGATATATTGGAACAATCGCTGGAATTGTTACCTAACCACACTAACGTTCTCCAATTGGTAACGTTCTATGATGATCTGACACAGATTGAAGAATCTGTAGTGACCAAGAGTGTCCGTCGAGACAAGTCTGTCATGATCAAGGAGCTCCATCAACCCAAGAAGATAAAGGTACAGCAGAACTACATCCAGTCGAGTATCAGATACCAGGAGTCAAGCGATTGACCGACTGTAACGGGGTTACACAAAGGTGTGTATTGTACATACACACCTGCCATACCATTGTGGTGTGGCTGTACCTTGGGTACATTTGTAGGTTCGATGTGACCGTACCTGAGGTACGAAGGGTCGCATCGTGGCAGAAAGCCATGTGGTCACTATACTTAGTTAAGTATAGTGACTATGCATGTTTACATATTAATAGGCTACAGAGTCAGTAAATAGTGACTAGCACTAAGTATAAAGCAGGTGCTTCTATATTTAGTGCTAGAAGTTAAACATTAAACAAATCAGTTTCAAACTGCTCTGAATAGCGCAAGTGATAGAGCGTTCTCTTCCTTTGTAAAAGTAATTGTATCTTTGATAGTAGTCTCTTGGAGTCGTGGTTGTTTACAACCAAAAGACGTAAGCTTGTCAAGCTAGCCTTGAGAGGGCTAAGAACTCTAAGAAGTATAAGCTCTTGAAGCTTGTCTTCCTTGCACGTAGCGCATAAGTAGCGTGGCTACAGTATCTTGGCTACACCTGGTAGCACTTGTAATCAATCCCGCACCTGTGTTTGCGACTACTTCTCTGTGTGAGAATGGACATCGACGAGATGTCCGCGGTTGGTCTGTCACAGGCACAACAGGAAGGGTTGCAAAAGTTGCTCCCTATCCTTGGCCCTAAGGGCGTGGAGTGCCTCATCGTTCAAGGCGAAGAAGAGGTTAACAAGCGTATTCGTATGGCGGAAGAGTATAATAACGCTCTAGTCGATCATGTAAAAGGCACAGATGCCTTCTTCTGGCCCTCGCCCATGGCGGCTATGACGCAATAAATGGTCCGCAGACCAAAACCCATACATATGGAAGTCGATAAGGTCGACAGCAAGGAAGGTGATAACCTTATGCTGTGGTTCTGATAGTTTGAGTCGAATATGTTTATAGCCGACATCGCCTTTGAGCCGTACCGTGTTGGCTTTGCCACGGGTAAGATGGGTGGCTTAGCAAAAGAAATGGGCATTCACATGCGGCGCATCATTGCAAAATGCATTTCCCACATCGGACGATCTGAAAGCTCAGATGACCCGGCAGTATGCACCGCCAAACCAAGCACACCGTAATCAGTCGCGGTTTTTGGCGTGTCGCCAAGGCAAGCGTAAGCTTGCGGCACATGTGCAAGAGTTGATACTCTCATTGCCGCCATTAGTAAAGCACTACCCGTTTTTAATACTAGTTTAAACTAATGAATATATTGTAATACCTGTTATTAAAGTCATGCATAATTTTGCATTACAATGTTGCGTTGGCCTTGAGCTTTGATGCCATAAGTTTTCGGTCGCTGTTGCACTTCACTAAGTAGATGAATAATGCGAGCCAGATCAGAACTGCGGATGTTACCCCAACTTGTCATGATTTCAACGTCATCTTGAGTCCCTGGACTGATATATGTATTTATGGAAAAACAATAAAAGAACAAATCAAGCAGAGGATACTATTATATCAAAAATCTCATATTAAAGCAATTAAGTCGCTTTGTGTCTGTGTCTCTTCTGTCTGTCTTGTAAACAATCGAATCTTTCCATGAAGATTGGCGCCAAATGCTTCGAAAAAAACAGACATGCGCGTCATTCCATCCATTGACGCTATCATCCAAAAACATTCAAGGGACTGACACTCATTTTTGAAAAAGCTCTCGTCGTGTCATCTTCACTTACATCGAAAGTAGTTTTTCGATCAAGCTCAGCTCATTTCTAAGTCTACTTCAGTGATGGCCGTGCAAAGTCTTGTTAAGATGTTTGAAGCCATGGCCATTTCGGCCAGAGTGGATATATTGGAACAATCGCTGGAATTGTTACCTAACCACACTAACGTTCTCCAATTGGTAACGTTCTATGATGATCTGACACAGATTGAAGAATCTGTAGTGACCAAGAGTGTCCGTCGAGACAAGTCTGTCATGATCAAGGAGCTCCATCAACCCAAGAAGATAAAGGTACAGCAGAACTACATCCAGTCGAGTATCAGATACCAGGAGTCAAGCGATTGACCGACTGTAACGGGGTTACACAAAGGTGTGTATTGTACATACACACCTGCCATACCATTGTGGTGTGGCTGTACCTTGGGTACATTTGTAGGTTCGATGTGACCGTACCTGAGGTACGAAGGGTCGCATCGTGGCAGAAAGCCATGTGGTCACTATACTTAGTTAAGTATAGTGACTATGCATGTTTACATATTAATAGGCTACAGAGTCAGTAAATAGTGACTAGCACTAAGTATAAAGCAGGTGCTTCTATATTTAGTGCTAGAAGTTAAACATTAAACAAATCAGTTTCAAACTGCTCTGAATAGCGCAAGTGATAGAGCGTTCTCTTCCTTTGTAAAAGTAATTGTATCTTTGATAGTAGTCTCTTGGAGTCGTGGTTGTTTACAACCAAAAGACGTAAGCTTGTCAAGCTAGCCTTGAGAGGGCTAAGAACTCTAAGAAGTATAAGCTCTTGAAGCTTGTCTTCCTTGCACGTAGCGCATAAGTAGCGTGGCTACAGTATCTTGGCTACACCTGGTAGCACTTGTAATCAATCCCGCACCTGTGTTTGCGACTACTTCTCTGTGTGAGAATGGACATCGACGAGATGTCCGCGGTTGGTCTGTCACAGGCACAACAGGAAGGGTTGCAAAAGTTGCTCCCTATCCTTGGCCCTAAGGGCGTGGAGTGCCTCATCGTTCAAGGCGAAGAAGAGGTTAACAAGCGTATTCGTATGGCGGAAGAGTATAATAACGCTCTAGTCGATCATGTAAAAGGCACAGATGCCTTCTTCTGGCCCTCGCCCATGGCGGCTATGACGCAATAAATGGTCCGCAGACCAAAACCCATACATATGGAAGTCGATAAGGTCGACAGCAAGGAAGGTGATAACCTTATGCTGTGGTTCTGATAGTTTGAGTCGAATATGTTTATAGCCGACATCGCCTTTGAGCCGTACCGTGTTGGCTTTGCCACGGGTAAGATGGGTGGCTTAGCAAAAGAAATGGGCATTCACATGCGGCGCATCATTGCAAAATGCATTTCCCACATCGGACGATCTGAAAGCTCAGATGACCCGGCAGTATGCACCGCCAAACCAAGCACACCGTAATCAGTCGCGGTTTTTGGCGTGTCGCCAAGGCAAGCGTAAGCTTGCGGCACATGTGCAAGAGTTGATACTCTCATTGCCGCCATTAGTAAAGCACTACCCGTTTTTAATACTAGTTTAAACTAATGAATATATTGTAATACCTGTTATTAAAGTCATGCATAATTTTGCATTACAATGTTGCGTTGGCCTTGAGCTTTGATGCCATAAGTTTTCGGTCGCTGTTGCACTTCACTAAGTAGATGAATAATGCGAGCCAGATCAGAACTGCGGATGTTACCCCAACTTGTCATGATTTCAACGTCATCTTGAGTCCCTGGACTGATATATGTATTTATGGAAAAACAATAAAAGAACAAATCAAGCAGAGGATACTATTATATCAAAAATCTCATATTAAAGCAATTAAGTCGCTTTGTGTCTGTGTCTCTTCTGTCTGTCTTGTAAACAATCGAATCTTTCCATGAAGATTGGCGCCAAATGCTTCGAAAAAAACAGACATGCGCGTCATTCCATCCATTGACGCTATCATCCAAAAACATTCAAGGGACTGACACTCATTTTTGAAAAAGCTCTCGTCGTGTCATCTTCACTTACATCGAAAGTAGTTTTTCGATCAAGCTCAGCTCATTTCTAAGTCTACTTCAGTGATGGCCGTGCAAAGTCTTGTTAAGATGTTTGAAGCCATGGCCATTTCGGCCAGAGTGGATATATTGGAACAATCGCTGGAATTGTTACCTAACCACACTAACGTTCTCCAATTGGTAACGTTCTATGATGATCTGACACAGATTGAAGAATCTGTAGTGACCAAGAGTGTCCGTCGAGACAAGTCTGTCATGATCAAGGAGCTCCATCAACCCAAGAAGATAAAGGTACAGCAGAACTACATCCAGTCGAGTATCAGATACCAGGAGTCAAGCGATTGACCGACTGTAACGGGGTTACACAAAGGTGTGTATTGTACATACACACCTGCCATACCATTGTGGTGTGGCTGTACCTTGGGTACATTTGTAGGTTCGATGTGACCGTACCTGAGGTACGAAGGGTCGCATCGTGGCAGAAAGCCATGTGGTCACTATACTTAGTTAAGTATAGTGACTATGCATGTTTACATATTAATAGGCTACAGAGTCAGTAAATAGTGACTAGCACTAAGTATAAAGCAGGTGCTTCTATATTTAGTGCTAGAAGTTAAACATTAAACAAATCAGTTTCAAACTGCTCTGAATAGCGCAAGTGATAGAGCGTTCTCTTCCTTTGTAAAAGTAATTGTATCTTTGATAGTAGTCTCTTGGAGTCGTGGTTGTTTACAACCAAAAGACGTAAGCTTGTCAAGCTAGCCTTGAGAGGGCTAAGAACTCTAAGAAGTATAAGCTCTTGAAGCTTGTCTTCCTTGCACGTAGCGCATAAGTAGCGTGGCTACAGTATCTTGGCTACACCTGGTAGCACTTGTAATCAATCCCGCACCTGTGTTTGCGACTACTTCTCTGTGTGAGAATGGACATCGACGAGATGTCCGCGGTTGGTCTGTCACAGGCACAACAGGAAGGGTTGCAAAAGTTGCTCCCTATCCTTGGCCCTAAGGGCGTGGAGTGCCTCATCGTTCAAGGCGAAGAAGAGGTTAACAAGCGTATTCGTATGGCGGAAGAGTATAATAACGCTCTAGTCGATCATGTAAAAGGCACAGATGCCTTCTTCTGGCCCTCGCCCATGGCGGCTATGACGCAATAAATGGTCCGCAGACCAAAACCCATACATATGGAAGTCGATAAGGTCGACAGCAAGGAAGGTGATAACCTTATGCTGTGGTTCTGATAGTTTGAGTCGAATATGTTTATAGCCGACATCGCCTTTGAGCCGTACCGTGTTGGCTTTGCCACGGGTAAGATGGGTGGCTTAGCAAAAGAAATGGGCATTCACATGCGGCGCATCATTGCAAAATTCATTTCCCACATCGGACGATCTGAAAGCTCAGATGACCCGGCAGTATGCACCGCCAAACCAAGCACACCGTAATCAGTCGCGGTTTTTGGCGTGTCGCCAAGGCAAGCGTAAGCTTGCGGCACATGTGCAAGAGTTGATACTCTCATTGCCGCCATTAGTAAAGCACTACCCGTTTTTAATACTAGTTTAAACTAATGAATATATTGTAATACCTGTTATTAAAGTCATGCATAATTTTGCATTACAATGTTGCGTTGGCCTTGAGCTTTGATGCCATAAGTTTTCGGTCGCTGTTGCACTTCACTGAGTAAATGTATAATGACGAGCCAGATCAAAATTGCGGATGTTACCCCAACTTGTCATGATTTCAACGTCGTCTTGAGATATTCTTTATACGCCGCCTTCGGGACATAGACCGGGTCAAATACAAGTTATTCTAGAGCTGTCAGAGAGACGCACCAGATTTGTTGGACGCAGCGTTTTAGCATTCCAGGACGCAACGGTGGACAAGAGTCTCATGTGCGTCCGGCACACAAGATACATGTAAACACGCAATCTGAACAAGCAGTTCCAGGCATGCGACAAGGTGAGGCCAAGATCGACAAAATAACCACGACGCACATTACTATTTCAACGTCCAATGAAGAAGGTGAGAGCGCGTCCAGCAACAAGCAAGTGCTGAATAGCAACTACAAGGACGAATGGCTCCACGCAATAGAAAGCAAGAACATGTCGCTGGCGGACACGAGACATGTATACTTTACGATTTTCCGAACAACAAGAAGGCAATTGTATGCAAGTGGGTTTATCGGATCAAGCGCGAGCTAAGCGGAGAGATCGCGAAATTTAAGGCGCAGCTTGTTGCTAAAGGATCCACGCTCGTCCAGTAGTGGACTTTTTTAAGGTGTTTTCACCAGTGGCTCAGAAAAAGTTAATTCAACGTTGCACCCTGCTCGCAGTGATGAAGACCTGTGTTAGATAATGTAGTGTGTTCCACACAAATTTGAATCAAAAAGTGCGCCGTCCATTCGACCCTATCCCTAACAATATTTTGGACCAAAAGGGTTTGTCAGAACCCTACAAAAACCCTACAGAAACCCTAATATATACCGCGCTCTTAATGACGCCACTATTCCACGAGTTACAATTCTATCTCACACGTTCACTCTCCACTAAAGAGAAAGCAGAGCTTGAACGACTAATTGAACAGAATGGAGGTATCGTGTCAACTACACCAGCACGTGCTATGCAGCTTGTAAATTACGAATCACTGGATGCAACGCATCCCGAGTGGATCTCCTTCGATTTTATCAAGGATTCCGTCATGTTGCAATCATTGCAAAACCCCTCTCAATATTCTGGAAAAGTTTATACAATTAGTAGAGAGAAGAATACTGATACTAATAATAACGTGAAGAAACATGGTAGAAGAAAATATACAGTAGAAGAAGATGCAAGGATGTTACATTATGTTAAACTCAGAGGCTGGAAATCGATGCAGCCCATGGCAGAGAGTGTGTGGAGACAAGCAGAGCGTGAGAAAGTGACGTTACATTCAGCTCAGAGTATGTATGAACACTTTAGGAAACAATTGCAGCGGAAGACATTAATGGAACAACGATATATTATGGCAAAGGCTGCGGTAAGAGAAGATTGACTGATGTTTCTTGTGATGAATTGACAGCATTTGCTGACTCTGGAGCTTTTCTTGTGGCTATTTTTGCAGGCAGAGGTGAGAACGTGGATAGTGAATCACGATGTCGTTGCAGCAAATGAGGTGAAACGCGTAGGAGAAATGCAATCGTGTCCGAACTCGACGGGATTACGGAATTGCACGACTCCAGAGTCGATAGCGATAACGCAAGCTTTACAAATTGCTTCAGTCGCTCCAGATCAGTGTAGATCTACGGTCCCTATGACGTCTTCGGTTGCGATGCGTGGATTGGGGAATATAAACAGACGTGACGTGAGAACGCGGTCTAGGAAACCTACTTCTCCGTTGAGAATCTCCGAGAGACTTCGTAGAAGTGAAGGGACCGACGTATCTAAAGGCATTACGTCTTTTAGATCTACTACATCTACGAATCCTTATCATGTAGCTACGCCAGTGTGTCCAGCGACACCAGAGATTTCGGTTGCTCAGACGGCCCCGGCAGAATTGGAAACAGACGACCAGAGTGCAGACAGAAAGCAGCATAAGCGAAAACATGGATCTTCAAGTAGTGAGGCCTCTGTCAGTCACGATTCAAGCTTATCGCACCAAGACACAGAGGACAGCGATGTCGAAAGTGTTGAGAGCCTGACTCGTCGAGATAATGGCGTTTTTTTTCGCAGTACTTGGACCGAGCTGGCCAGAGACCATACTAAGAGACGCATGCTGCAGCGTTTTTTTGAACCTTTCTTGACACCTGCTTCAGTAGCCCATACCTCGACACCTGATCCTGAAGCCCAAGCAAGCAGCAGCGTCGCACCCTTACTCACGCATCCGACTGACGTTGTCGTTCCTGCAGCAGCTCAAGTGGGAGAAGGGTTACATCAAGTAAAGACGATGGAGCATGCTACAGACAAGGAAACCGATCAAATTATTTGCCAGCTGCAATTTGACACGCACCAAGATATGCCGACAGTGGTCCATGCTCTGTACTATTGCAGCGGTGACGTTGAAATGGCTGCAGCCTTCTTAAAAGGCTTAATGCCATTAAGCATGTGGTCTCCTGAGGACGACTTGCTACTCGTAAATCTAGTGGCTGAGGAAGTCATCGATCGCTCTGTTGTAGATGCAGCTATAGCTCGTGGGGATTTTGAATTAATGCGAGTGGTACGTGATACGGATGCAATTATGAAGCGAATTCAGTTTTTACGGTGACTGTTCGCGTTGCTTAATGAATGCAATGATACGTGACCTTCGAGGGGTTGTGGTGTATGTGCTGAAGTGGTTGAAGAAAAGGTATCAGCGACAGCATGCTTGGGATTCCGTAATTCGAGTCACTGGTAAAGCCATTCGCGTATAGCCAATCCAGGTGCGAGACGGCATAGCCTGAAGCAGGATTGAGCACAACAGCAAACTGATGAATAGCCAATAGTTGCGAATCAATGCACGTGATGAGGTAAATGCAGTGGTAATTGTAGCCTGAGATGCACTTGTTTCATCTGTATAATGCCTTATGTTGGGTGTAAGCATTAAACGGGCTCAACCAATATGGAATGCGATACTAAAGACACTGAAAACTTGCAGCTTTAGTCGTACTTAAAATGGAGAACTACTCTTTTGATGGAGAGCAAGCAGTGCAACGGAATGAGCAAGTTTGATGAGGTGCTCAAGCAGAGACTTTCTATCGGTGGTGACGTGCTACAACAAATCGGCACGACGTCTCTTGCTCGCGTAAACTTGCTCTTTGGTTACATACAGACCCCCTGCTATTTGCCTCCAAGTATCGTGGACAATGTACCTCACTTGACTCCAGGTAAGAATGCAATGTCTCCATATTTTCATACACTGATATGTATCGTTGTTGCTTGTCATGTGGATGTGTGCTAAGTAGAGAATATGCGATGGTAGATAATTGTCTTAAAATCAAGGACTTGACTGCACAAGTGGTTGATTTTGCTGACATGTACGTTTGAAATTGGTTTATTCAAGACTAAAAACTTGTTAATGCATCACTAACATAAGAATCTACAGCTTGAGTTTAGTTAAGCTCGCGATGAATGGAATACGGTCTTTCCGAGAGCTTTTGAACGTAATTGACTACAGGCTTGTGTTTTCTGCAAGGGATTATGTTAATAACTCGGTAGGTGCTGCTTGGAAGCTCACTGTAGACTGAAACTGATATCGTCTGTGGCTGGTAGAACCCGCCAAGTTTCAAGGCAACAGCGTTCATGGTTGAGACAAGCGGTGGACGACGCGTTATTTCGACCGAGGAGTTCATGCAAGCCGCGCAGTTGCTGCAGTTGGAGCTGATTGTGCCGCTTGCCGACGAGATTTCGGGTGAGAAAGGGAGAAATCGACACCGGGCGGCCGTTCAGACGTCTTTGGACTGGCTGGACGCGTGCCAGGCACTCAATTCTTCGCATTTGCAGTAGTTGTGGGTGGAAATGACCAAATTCTGCGCCAGGTGAGTGCTACTGAGACGTGTAAGCGCGACATCCAGGTTGTTCTGCTCAGTGGGCTGAGCTTCTGTAATGACAGAGCAAAGCGCTTGGAGCTGATCGATATTATCGTGAAAGCGGTCACACTTGTGTCGCTTCCGCGTCTCATCTCTGGGATTGGACACCCACTTGACGTGCTTGACACCTTCAACCGCGGTGTCGACGCCTTTGTGTCCCCCTACCCGGATAATGCCACCAAAGCTGGATCTGTTCTAGTCTTTTGGATCAGCGACGACGATAACGGCAGTAGCGCACGTGAGCGCTTTGGCGGATTGTTGCACTTGCGTGAGAAACGGTTTGCGACTGACTTCAGCCCACTAATGGCAGGGTTCGACTGCTTCACCTGCCAGAAATATTCACGAGCGTACGTCCATCACATGCTGAACGTCCGTGAGATGCTTGGTGCCATTTTGTTGTATCTACACAACCTGCAGCACTACTACCGCTTCTTTCGTGAGATCCGAGCAGTCATCATCGCAGACCGCTTTAGCGCTTACCACGCCAAATTCGCATCAAAGTTCAAAGAGAAGGTGTCACCTGCACCACCACTTTTGATTCCGGCCGCGATCGAAGAACGGACGAGGAAAACTGACGTTAAAATGGGTGTGACCAAGGCGACAGCTCCATTTGTAAGCATGAGACAGTGATTTTATAGCGCTTTTGTGACCGATAGATTGCTTCAATTTGCACACGAATGTGCAACTTGCGAGAGCACTCATAGATCTGCGTCGTAAACCTTAATGCCATTGAATCTTGCTGTATCTCCGTGTCATTCCTTGAGTCAAGCTGAACAAATTAAAGAAGCAATTGCAGGCAAGGACAAGGAGTTCTTCAACCGTTCTATTGCAAGCTGGTGTGTGATAGGAAAAGCATTGAACAACGATATGATGTTGACGAATAGGCTCTACAACCATATCTATGGTGCGTATGATCGCGTAAATGTGCCAGTGTCCTGAAGCTTGCGTCCAAAACGCACAAGATCATCAGCAAAAGTAGCAGCAATATCACCAACAGCTCAGTCACGTCAACTCCCATCAATGCATCCAAGTCGATGCTATCTACTGACAAGATGCAGCCGACGCACTGCCCTAGCGATGCCGGTGGCGTACTTCACACCATCATTCGATGCCAACCAGAAGCGACCATTGGCTTACACCCTTCCTGGCACGGCTTCACTCAGTGCGTATGAGTCTGTGTCGTCTTCTAGCTCCATTACTGTTGCTGCTGCAACCAGCGACAACTCGAATGCAAAGAAGTCCAAGCGCGAGATCCGCCAGATGAAGAACCGGGAGAGCGCTAACAAGAGTCGTCTGCGTCGCAAAGTGCAGCTAACGACTCTGACAACAGAAGTGATTAAGCTGAAGAAGAAGAAGCAGGAGATGCAGGCCATTATCGCTAGTCTGCGAGCTGAGAACAAACCATTGTGGGGCTGGACAGAACACGTTTCTGCGCTCGTGAGCCGTACTATACCACGTTCATTAGTTTACGGATACGCTGAGAGAATGCACACAGCAACATTAAGATTCATCGTTTTGAGCTAAAATGATCAGTCTCTGTTGTCTTGCGCTCTAATGTCCGTGCAAGGAGGGCCAATGCTCGCGTCATAGCTTCTCGCTCACTAGTACGGGAAGACTTTGTCTGCATGCTTAACACAGCTTGCATCTCTGACTCCTTACTATCAGGTTCCAGCTCAATAAATGCGGCCTCGGGGTAGATGCCGCGAATTACCTCTTCGGCCTCTTGCACCTCTTTCTCAACAAGACGGGTCACATCCTCCGCATACCAAGCGAGAATGAGAGGTAGATCATTCTCTAGATCTTTTGTTTCCATAAATACAGGCTTGTACCTACTCAAGGTAAACAATGACAGCATCATTGCATCAGCAAAAAGCATTGACAAATGATCAAACCACAACGCGTACATTCGTAATAGTTTCGCAGCCAAGTACGTTCCATCAAAGTCCACTTCAGCCTATAACATGTCGTATCACGCACGTTAGAGCCGCAAGGCAAGAGATACAAATCACAAAATGCGCTGCCGTCATACCTTATAGCTAAATGTCGATGGTCCAACCCATTGTGACTGGACAGCATACACGTTATCAATAGACGGACGCGCCAACAGCAACTCGCGGATACCTTTTTCAATTTCCGGCTCCACTGACTGGCCCAATAAATACTTTTGGTTCAAACGAATGAGTGATACTGCAACACCACCAAGCAGCACACCAATGGAAACACTTGCAAGGCTATCCCACAGCGGGTTGCCCGTAATGTGGCTGGCCCCAATGCCGCATCCAGCCATAACAACACCTACACAAGCTGATAAATCCTCAAGCAGGACAGCCATCATAAACGGGTCTTTCGTCCGCTTTACGTGCTGGTAAAAAGAGATATTTTCAGGTTTGGTAGCCAGTAATTCCTGTACTGACCGCTTAAGCACCCATCCATCGATACTGAAAGAAGCCGCAAGCACACACCAGATTTCCCACGACAGGGTAAGATCTTTTGGAGGCTCTAGGATTGACTGGATACCGTGAACAACAGTCACACCAGAACCTAACCAAAAGATGCCTAGTGCAGAAATGAGCGACCAAAAGTACGCAGCACGTCCGTATCCATACTGATGCTTCTTGTCCGGTACACCTGATGCCTGTTTAAGACCCAGAATGAGAATGGCTTGATTACCAGTGTCCACAAGTGAGTGAATAGCCTCTGAGAGCATTGCATTGGAGCCAGTCTTAAGCCATGCCAATACCTTAAGTACCGTGATAGCTGTATTACCTGACATAGCACGAAACACCACGTCCTTTGACGTAGAACGGTATACTTCTCCTGGAAAGTAAGCCTTGTTAATATCAGTTCGTGGTTTGGGGAATGGATACGTAGATTCACGAATATGTGTCACGAATGCTTCATTGTCCTCATCATTCTTCTTCTTCTTCTTCTCCTCTCTCCATTCTTTCTCTTTCTTCTCATTAATCTCTTGCTCATTCGAAACAATCGTCGCTAACGATCGAAACGATGGCTTTTTTTGTGTCAAGTAGAGCGAATTACGACTTGAATACGGCACTGGAAGTTGCGCAAAATGAAGACACAAATGCCTTAATGATAAACCACATATACTTGAATGATACCGTAGCGAAAAGCGCGCTGTCCGTAGAGACGTCAGCATCACCAGTCAAGGGCCGGTAAATACCCAATTTGTACTGAGTGACGTCGTCAGGCTTAGGTTGTGTGAAAATCATGTGGTATACACCATTATGCTACAACCTTACATACTTTATGCAAGATTAACGTCTTTTTTAGCTCACTTTGTTTTTTTCTATCTAGTTTTCATTAACTAGTTTGCTATGACACGACTAGTGGATTATTTTGTAGAGATTGTAGCAGTTCCAGCAGGTATAATGATGTATAAAGAAGGAGAGAGAGAGAGAGCAACATAGTGAGAATGAAAATGATATGTTGTGTATTCTAATGATCGTAACAATGTTTTTGCATAGAACAAATGCAGCAAAGTGAAAATCTAGAGCGGCAAATTGTTAGACGAATGCCTTTAAATGATCACAATGATTTTGCTTTACCCGATGGTTTACCGTACGTACGTATTATATGATTATATGATAGTGTTATATACTTGTATTATATATGATGATGCTAATGCTGCTGATGTTGCTGACGCTGATTGATAGTTTTGTATTCCAGAGAGTAAAGCATTCTTTAATCCATTGGTATATGAACGTAAACCAACATTCTTTTCATTTATATTAACGGGAGGAGATGGTGTTCATGCTTATGGCTTTGCTCTTCATTTTTTTGAAGAATATACAACTGGTGGTGGGTTGAATAATGTCCATAAAGATTGTATCGTTGAGTAGTTGATACGTACTTACTTACTTACGTACTTCTATGGTGACTACAGTTTCAGACTGGAGACCTCGTGTGTTGTGTCTGATTTCGCATTGCCCTTTTTTCTCGCTCTTTAAGGAAATTGTCAGGTTAATAGGATAGATATAGTAATCTTGTCATGACTGTCTGCACGATTCCTGATCTCTTGGTGTGGATGAATTTTTGACAGCTGGATCTATCGAAGTCGGTATCAAAAGATGCGACATTCGCGCGTTCAAGCTAAAATTGCTCATGCATGTGAGGATTTTAGCTGGTTTGTCTCGCCACGACATGTACCACTTGCAATACTGCAATATGAGGAACACCAGCCTTTTAGCAGAGGATCCATTGATCGAAACAATGACTCAACTTTGGCTTGGGATTCTGGTCGTGACAAGCATCGATCTACGATCCGTGACAATTGCTATCATATTTTATCGCAACTTTTACAGATCAAAAGTCGGCCTCTTTCAGGAGAGGCCTTGAATATCCGGTTTTATGGACAAGATTTCTTTTGCTACCGTGTGCAGCGAGGAAAAGCTCTGCACTTGGATGATTATTGTTTTCAAATGCTGTTTCAGTGTTTGAGTCTGAAGAACGTTATTTATATTATTAATTGCTTGCTTCTTGAACAGCGCGTCCTGGTCCACTCAAGTGTACGAAATTTTGTTTTGTTCACTACTGTAACGTGTATCTGTGGCCATGACGAATCTAAGCATAATGATTTGTGTGTGATATCAGCATCAAGGTTATCTTACTCCAATTTGCGAGGCGCTATGTGCTTTGTTATTCCCATTTTGTTGGAAGCATGTGTTTATTCCGTTCTTGCCTGTGAAGTTGATCGATTACTTGCAGGTACACAACCAGCTTCGGGTTGAATGACTCTATCATGATGCTAACACAATGCTGCACTGATTTGATTCATTAAAGGCGCCAGTGCCATATTTTATCGGATTACAGACAAGTTCCTTGGCGACTAAAGTGGGAGCAGAAATGTTTGCATCATGTGTCGTTGTGCACTTGGACAAAGACAAAGTCGTGTCTCCAATTTTCTCGAGAGTCGACGACTATTCTGTGGATTTCGTCCTACCTCGATTACCATCGAAGGAAGTTACTGTCATCCTAGCTTTGCTGGAACGTGTTGTTCCAAACCCTGTCGGACATTCCTCTTCAATTCAGAGCAACACGTATCATATACCCGAATCTCCACAGCAGAGTGTAAACGCAGTCAACGAGGTTGAATTGACATTTGGTGAAGGACCGGTAAGTAGTCAGTTGCTTTGTTTCTTTTGCGTAACGAAAGCATCTTCTGATCATTGTATTGTATGTATCTTAAGCTTGGGATTACCTTTGAGTCCACACACCTCCGTCTTCTAGCGGCTAGTAACTTTAATTCTAAGCACCAGTTGGGTGGGTCTGCAGTCGTAAAGTCGTTACCGAGGCTTCGTAATGGACTTGTAGGGCCAGCGGAGTGCTCAGGGCTAATATTCGCTGGAAGTTACCTCATCGGTATCAATGGCCAGTCCACATTGGACCTGACGTTTACAGAAACCATCGACTACTTGCGCCACGCAAGCCGTCCAATTTGCCTAAGATTTCTGAACGCGAGGCTTCCTTACTGGAATGCCTGCAATTTTGCAGAGCGACTGCAAGCTTTGTCGTTGGTTTCTGCTTCGCAGGTTACATTAGAGAATCAATTTCTATCCTGGGTGGATACGCTGCGTGGAGCCTTTGCTGCTATGTTTGCAAGCATGTTCTGTGACTACCAACGGTACATTGGTGTACACCGTCAGGAAAAAGAAACCATTACATTTAGCAGACCGCATGCACTCCCGTCACCAGAACAATACGGTCGCTTGCGACGCCGTTCTTTTCCACTAGCTTCTTTTGCGCAGTTTGATTACAGCGCTTTCTGCAGTGCGGTACCCTCCAATCAGGCTTTTCTTCTGGAGTTTACACAGACACAATGCTTTGCAGATTTTGTGAATGAGAGTGTCACCGGAACACGAGCTCGTGATGCATCCAGCCCATTGAGACTTTTCCATGAGTGTATTTATCTCATTCGCGAATCCAGCAATGCGAGGGCGGCCATCATACTTATGTTTGAACGGAATGGTTTACCACTTAAAACAGCGGTGATTGATCTGCCAGTGGCATCAAAGGAAGATGAGTGTGATACGAAAGCATACTCGTTACGAAAGCATGATGCAAATTGCTCCAGCAAGTTCAGTTCAGTTGAAGTGTAGTCCAGCGAACAAACGGTGAGGTATTACGCCCAAAGATGCCAGCTTGAAAAAAAAGCCAAATCCGCTCGCTTCTTAAGGAGTAGCTTTAACAGCTTCTTCAGAACAGGTCGATAATTTTACTGTAGTAATCAATAGAGCAGGAAGTGTCATGTTAGGTCGACATCACCGGGTTTGTTACCTAGAAAGTCGTTGCTGATGCACCAAATGTGCTTAGAGGTGAAGTTAAATTATATAATGACGTATGATACGCACGATTATTCCGCATTCTTCACGCCAATTACTTGCGTCCTCGCATTCTCTTTCTCCTTGCACTTATTGGTAGCAGACAAGTTACTTGACGACAATTCTGTGTGACGCCGAGCATTGTGACGCCCAAGCTTCGATTGGACCGCACACTTCCTTGGCCACCGACCCACCCAGTATGACTGCCATAGCTGATACAGCACCACAATGGCAACAAAGGACAGCACATTTAGCAGCACACCAAACACGAGCTCGGACGATGACAGCAACTGCCACCAAGATCCCACCACCGTCGCCACAAATCCTGGCACCGACAGTGATGCTTCGGATGAGCACTTTTCGATGCCACATGACGTCGGAGCCTCATGTAATACACGCCACAAATGTTGCTGGTATCGACAGCACCGCCATCGTAATCGGCACAAAAAGGGATTCCGAACACGGACGAACACACTGCCAGACTCACTGTAGACAGCGTGGACGTTACGGTGCGCGATCGAGGCTTCATCACATCCAAGTCCTCAGTCTGTTTGCCGTCATCATCCACCTCCATCTGCCTGTCACTCTCCAGCATATTGAGCCTCACGCAGCTCTGATCCGGCAACACCGAGGCAGTCTGCTGGTGGCCGTTTTGAGAGGATGCTACCTCGTATTTGCAGTTCGTCACTAACGAGCGCAAAAACGTGTTCTGGTCCAGCAATGATTTGTTCTCAGCTCGCAGACTAGCGATAATGGCCTGCATCTCCTGCTTCTTCTTCTTCAGCTCAACACTTCTGTTGTCAGAGTCGTTAGCTGCACTTTGCGACGCAGACGACTCTTGTTAGCGCTCTCCCGGTTCTTCATCTAGCGGATCTCGCGCTTGGACTTCTTTGCATTAGAGTTGTCGCTGGTTGCAGCAGCAACAGTAATGGAGCTAGAAGACGACACAGACTCATACGCACTGAGTGAAGCCGTGCCAGGAAGGGTGTAAGCCAATGGTCGCTTTTGGTTGGCATCGAATGATGGTGTGAAGTACGCCACCGGCATCGCGTAGGGCAGGGCGTTCGGGAACGGCTTCAATGCTGGCATTGGCTGCATCTTGTCAGTAGACTGCATCGACTTGGATGCATTGATGGGAGTTGACGTGACTGAGCTGTTGGTGATATTGCTGCTACTTTTGCTGATGATCTTGTGCGCTCTAGACGCGAGCAGGTTCTGTCCGCTTGGCAGTGGCGAGTGCATCGTCATGAACAAGCGCAGCGATGATTCTTCGGCTGCAGGAGACAACGTCGAATCTGTATCCACTTGCAATGAATTCGTCGACTGCTTCAAATCAGCAGGAGGCGATGTCGAGGCTTCAGCATCTGTGCTATCATCATCAGTCGTCACTGGACTGGGTGGGAACTGGCTGACAGTGGCTGGAAATAGCGTCTGCTGTAAGTGCGTGTGGCTCCTAGACGACTCAATAATGGGTGTCAGTAGTATATCGTTTGGGTCAAATTCCAGTAGTGATAGATCCGAAGCATCAGTCTCTTGGAAAATAAAATCGTCCATGAACAAATCTGCATCTTCATGTAACGTCATACTTAGTTGAAGTCAAAATGGGAATTGGGGTCAATCAAAAATAGGCACTAAAGTAGCATCGCGACGACCCGTTTATGCTTTTTCCTATCTTACGGCCTATATTGATGACACAGCATACTCGTATTGAGACGCTGTATGTATTATATAATTGGTTTTACAACGGCCTAGCTATCCTTTCTTTCAGCATTCAACTGTTATTAAGAATATTGTAATTAGTGCATCGTGGTTTGAGCTGGCAAGCGGCCATTGGGTAAAACAAGATCAACCCTATTTTATTGCACATCTTCCTTCCTCAAGAATATTGACCAACATTCAAAGTAACTTCAACATCAGCAGCCAATAGTGGCTCGTGATGTTGTCTCCACGTACATGTTTGCTAAGATGTGAGCTTTCACTGTCATAATACGCAAATCATATCAATGGCATTTGTACACAAATGCCATTGGGCATATTTGTCCTTCTACCCTTATGTATATCTTGGTGTTGGTTTCTATTTATACTACTGCATGACATTGCTCCAAGATGCAGCTTCCGATCTGGCCTCTCCATATATAATCGTCATCATGCTATCGTCGTTGATGGAGTCGTTCACGTGGGCTTGGAATAGCTGACTACACGTAATGTTTCAGCATTTGTCGGTCTACCCTGAGCTGTCGTCGCGGCAGTGGTGCTATCAGGAGCAATCATGACGGTAGCGATAGGCGAACACGCGACAATGCTATCGGTACGGTCGGTGCAGCGTCAATAGCCTTGACACTATCTACCCTCTACCATATACGGCGGTGACACTAACATTGGCATCAGGCTCCAAACCAGTAGTACGTGGGACAATACTACCATTGTGTGCCTCGTCAACATCGTTCGTGCCAATTCTACGACTAGATATGGCGACCACAAGTTGCCACTACGTGACATTTCCGCAACACAGGGGACGATGCCCTTAGAAGTTGTGTCAGAAACTGTGAAGATAGGCTCATTTTTGCCATAGCAAGGCACCAACAACGGTACCTTTGGGCACGCAATGAGCGTCTGCGGTCTCGACAATCGCGCTCGGCACGACATTTTTTACTCATGGCTGTGTCTTTGCAACGGCAAAAGCACCCAGGATGGCACTGCTTTATGGCTCAAAATCATTACTTGATTCCAGTGCCTTGGTGTTCCCTTTAGTTCGTTCGGCTGCAGGTCTACGAGCCGTGACACACTCTGTTGTCACTGAGCTTTCAGCACCGTCAGCTACACCAAGTTTTCCACTTAATGAACAATCGCCGCTAGCATTGCTCAAATCCACAGACGCTGTCAATCCACCGCGTCCTCTTAGCGAAAGATTCCTCTCGTCGGTCTTGTTGTCTCCCGGCACACGAGATGATACTACTTGCCTCACCGAAGCGAGGCCAGCTGAGGTTAAAGACGCCTTATCACTGCGGCTTCGCCCTTTCTCCTGCAATGGCTTGCTTCGCCTGCCCAACCGAGAAAAGGTTTTGCTATGTGCCCTTTGAATTT
The DNA here is from genome assembly GCA_920618645.1 of Peronospora belbahrii. Classification (NCBI taxonomy): domain Eukaryota; phylum Oomycota; class Peronosporomycetes; order Peronosporales; family Peronosporaceae; genus Peronospora; species Peronospora belbahrii. The sequence continues at coordinate 175,615 of CAKKTJ010000297.1, read as the reverse complement.
CATCATCATAGCGAGAATTGAGATATCGAGTGCGCTTGCCGGCAACGCGAACTTCACGCCATTCTTCGTGTTTCTTGAGCTGTTCTTGGTATTTGCGCCATATCCTCGCTGCCTGATAGCGCATGAAGTCCCGCTTACAAAATATTACCACCGTTCGATTCTCTGTACGGGGCATGCCAGATACAACAGATGTAGCCGGGACAACCGCAGTCGCTCCAATCGATTCTGTTCTCAAAATAAGCCCTTCATCTGGAGGTATCTCATGCACTTGCTGATCCCGATCGCCTACGGTAGGTAAAATCAACCTTGCACGAGGCCTTTTAGCTTTGCTCATCTTCTTCGGTATCATGGCATCCTTTCCGTTTTCGACTGCATCCAGCCTAATCAAGGATCGAGCGCCTTTCGCCGCTTTCGAAAAGATGGACCCATAGGAAGACAATTGCTTCGCTGTATCATGATGTAGTTTTTTGGTATGCTGCTGCATAGACTGACACGTTGCAGAGGAATCGGACATATCAGATGTCGCGTTCGCCGTCTTCCTACTGACTGAATTCGATCCCTCATACGCAGCAATATTACGGTTGGCAACTTTGGTAGACAATTCATCGACAGGAGCGGCCAGCATCGATTGTGAGTGTGAAGTTAAAATTGACAATCTTGTGTTTGTCACACCAGCGGCCTGTTCCGATGCACGAGCAGCTCGAGACTCCAGGAAAGCTAGATGCATGGGTGTAGACGGTCTCGTAGTTGGTACAAATGCTGACACTCTCACGCCATTAGCACTCTGGTACGGCATGATGGACCCCGCAAGCCGAGTCGGCGGCTGTGGCTGAGAGTTTTGTGCACTTCGTTCTTGAAGCACTTTTTGCCGTTTGACTGGGGTCCTTTTCCTTGGCATCTTACGCTTAGAAGATGCTCGCTGCTGTTTCCCTCCTTGAGGTTGATTTCTCCACGAGTCTGTTTTGCCAGATCCGTCTTCACAATTAAGAATATCTCGCATAGTCAGTAGTCGAACATCTTGTGGTGCCAGCGATACTCCAGGTACTACCGCAGCTCGAGAGGGCAGAATTGGCGGTCTTGGGAGTGTATTACTTCGTCTTTGGGTCTGCATTCCTGCTCCATTCTGAGTCCGAGATCGAGCGAGAATTGCGTTATACATGGCCTCATTTCCTTGAGCTTTAACGAGAACAGTGTTAGAACCAGCAGAAGCAGTGGGAGCATTACCAGCTGTGGGCGCTGCATTAGTAGAAAAATGCTCCATAATCCCGTCCAAGAAAGTTTCATTGAGACTAGAACCACTTGCTTGTCCAAGCGCACCCATCACTTGGCGACTGCGTCGGTTTATTTCGGTGGGGTAACATGGCTGTGGTTGTAGAGTCGGTTGGTAAAAGTATCGTTGCCATGTCTGTTGCATACGTGGCATCTTCGATCTATCCGATTGAATTCCAGCAAGCAACATTAACTTGTGTCTTTTCCACTGATGGACTGCACTGATCATGAAATTTTCATGATTTTGCGCTTGTGAATGCGATGGAACTATCTGCGAGTCCTCTTGTATGGCAACCACCCCGTCGTTTATGCCCATTGACACACTTGATTGTGAATTCCCTTTGTCATCTGACATATACGATTGTGTCGGCATTGACGCTGTTGTTATTCTGCCTGGTAGTTGTTCACTACATCCAACCCGTGCATGGTGAACCTGTCTGGGCTGTAGCACGCAACGGTGTGTCACAGTTCTCCGATCCTCACCACTATGTAAACATGGCGAGCATGCACGTGAAGTGTGTACGTGATTACTCCACTCTGTCTGATCTAATTCACCTGCACTGGTTGAATAACGTGGATGCAGGATTCTCTCCATAACCCTTTGAGCTTGTACTTGTTTCTGTTGCCAAAGCTGCACCTCCATATGCTGCATCTGTGTCTGTATCTCTTGTGGTTGTTCTTGATTCATCTGTATACGTAATTCCTCTTGCTGTGTAAGTTGGTCCTGTATCGTGTCTTGTTGCTGTTGACGCCAGTCATTACTGGATGTCGAAGGGGCATTTGTACCAACCAATAACGATACAACCTCATCTCTTTGACCTGAAAGAGGTCTCACATAGTACGTCCCATTCGATGGATATCCAAACGTTAACAGTCCATTCACCTGTGGCATCTCAGGATTCGATTCATGACACACTTGTTCTTGTTGAGCTCGTAGCAATCGACGACGTTGGATTGGTATCGTCTCTCTATCGTGAAAAGCACATAATGTACGTGCTGTTTCTTCTTCAGATAATGACAATGCTGGACCCCACACCGGGTCTGCCATTTATCGATATCGTTTACTAATCACCCACACCACCTCAAGTAAAAGAATATTATACGATAATTTATATAGATATTTCTATGCAATGGCTTTTTCTATTAGGCGACTAAAAACAAGTGTTTTTTTTATTTTTTACGCTGCTTATATAAGAGCTACTTGTTTGACTTCTAACTTGTATATAAGAGCTACGAGTATCTGTCACTCACGACTAAGCTCCTCCTTGAGTGAACGTTCGGCCGACCCACGACGTAATGGTTTCTGCTGTGATTCATGTGGTGACCAACCAATGAGATAGATAATCTGAAATGTAACAGGTACGGTCCCATCTGGTTGGCCAAACATGGACTGATAAATGGACGCAGCTGCCAGTAGCGAGTCGCGCGTGACGGGAGCTCCTCGTGAATTTACAGCGTGGTTTTCACCCATCCCACGCAAATGCTCCATCAATACAAAGGCATTTGGATAATCTACCTGGATAAAGTCCGTGTCCACTGTATGGAAGGAAATAGTCAAGTTAGTTAGTTTGTCGTGGTTGTTATTACCGTTGACTCGATCGCTCGTACCTGTGCACAAGTTAAAACCCGTGGCGGACAAGAGATTACCAGCATCAGCGACGTTCATGAATGGCGATACGTGAGGTGAGATACCACCTTGACGCTCTTGGTCACCGAGGATGAAGGCACTCCTGTAAAACAATGCAGTGTTAGTGTCGATGATATTTCTTGCGCAAAAAAAATAATATACCGTAGCTCCTGCAGCGAGTCCCCTCCTAGCACCGCCCCAATAAAAGCGCCATCGGGCTTCAACGTGTCCAGAATCTGGCGAAACGTGCTCTCAAGATCGTTCACCCAGTGCAAGCTTAGTGAGCTCATCACCAAGTCGAAGTGGTGGCTCGGGAACGGAAGGAACTCCTCGTCCGCTACCAGGCGTGTTGTCTCCACTACATAGCCCATGAGAGACACACAGTCAACCCGCATGAGTCAAGCTACCTACCAGTTTAGTCTTTTCTCTCTGTTTTCGCAATGACAACGTACGCAAAGTGTTAGTTTCCAGGTCGTCGCGCAAGAGCAAGTTCTCTGCATCACGTAGAAAACCACAAGCAGGAGTTTAGACGCCAGTCTGGTCTACTGTTGTCCCTCTGTTACGTTCACACCAGCCGAGTCACACTGGATTAGTTTCGTGACGCGTCCTAGCCCATCGTCGACACTTAGGTTCTTATACAGGTGGCCACTACCACATCCCAAGTCCAGTGCCAACGGAAACTCACGCTCAATATCCTGCACCATGAAATAAACACCCCAAAAACAATAGCCACAGTACGTCACCCTCTGTCCATACGATGCAGTTCAGGCAGATATGACTCGTATGCGCACGCACCTCCAAGCGGTCGACAAGGCGTCGAGCGACCTCATCCTTGAGGTATTCGTACTCATCACTGTTTTCTAACAGTGCAATATTGTTTCGTTGCTGTCGCTTGATTGCTGTGGCATCGAGGAAACAAGCGATGAGATTACGACTCAAGTAGTATGAGCCGATGACGGAACGAGTTCCAAAACGATGCAGCCGCACCTCGATTAAAGATTGGCGCCGTAGACAACGGACGTCTTAGTACCGAATGCTTTAGTATAGCAGCCATATGATTCTACAAAGCAGCAACATGCACAGACACGTGTGAGATTAACATAAGATAGCCATATAAGCGGAGGATATGCACCATCATTGAGTAGCTTTCGAATGAGTGGGAATGACAGAAATTGGCCAATCATGCAGAATGATGAAAACGACAAATGCTTATTCAGGCTTTGGCTGTTGATTGAAAAGACAGTGGCTAACATGGAATTGCCTGAGTCATTTAATGCTTGCGTGATCCTTTACTACGCCATGGGACGCTGTCACTGAAGATTGGAATGAAATTGTTGATCGCATCACGCTGGTTCTGTACAATGCATTCGCAGATCCAGACCAAATTGCGCACCTCCTGTTCTTTCAGCTTTACGTATGCGTAGAAGCAGGCTGAACGGGACAAACGACTCTGTTAGTTAGACGCACACACTGCACACAATCCATGCGCTCGGATCTACTCGTACCAAAGTGCATTTGACTCTGGAATGCCAATTCCGCCATCTCAACGTCGCGCTCGTAGAACGCGTCATCGATGGACTTGCTGTCCACGCCCTCATCCTGATGCACCTCCCAAATCTTACGATATACTGGAAACGAGTCCAATGCTGAGCCAAGTGCGGCTTCGTCGCCGGCTTCCGCCAACAGCGCAGTCGCATCAGGGTACAGCGAGCCGATGGATGGATACAACGGCTTGCGGTCCGAAATCCGCATCGCAGGCTACAGCACACAGTAAAGTACATTCGACACGGTCAGTCTACACTTTCATTTCTAGCAACTACCAACGTGACTGATAAACCTCATTCAACGGCGTGCCAAACGAGTTCAATGTAATGTTGATCGCAATACTGTCAGCCCGCGCCTTGAGAATTTCCCCCCATGATGACAGCCGTGTCACCGCCAATCTCCTGCAATTGTTGAAGAAGTAAGCGTGTTTGGTCTGTGCCTTTCAAATACGCGTAATACCGTTAAACAACGCACCTGACAGAAATTGTAAAAGTCTTCAAGCCACAGCTTCAACATGCTGTTCTTAATGAGCTCCATCTGCACCTCCTCCAAAACGTTGCGAACATCAGATGTGCCGTCTATGCGGTCACCTCCTGCGCTTTCTTCCAGAAACTGGCTAAAATACGTCCCTGTCAGTAGAGAGCAACGTCATCTTGTCAGCCTCCAAGCAAAGAAGATGCTAAGATAATTCATCTATACCAATGGGGGTGTCAATCAGCACGGTCTCGTACAGATCTGAGTAGCCCTTGGCGTCCGCCTCGAACGTGCAAATGGTGCGCATGATCGATTCATCAAATTTTCCAAGCGGATGGAGCTGCCAGCCGCACAAGAGCAGCAACAAGTAATCAACCGAGAATAAGATTCCATACACGAGACAAACGTATCTGTCTACAACGCTCTTAATCTATTTTCTCTCTCACCTGTCCAATGAGCTCGTTCACATCACGTCCATTAAGAGTTCCCTTCAGTAGAAAAATCATATTGTCAATCATGTACTCGTAGCTGAATGCACACACAAACAAACATCACGTCTTATAACCCTACACAGCACAGCACCACTTATTATCGAAATAACAAGCAAACGTACGTGATAAAATCGAGAAATTTACCCAATGGTTCCATAGCCTGAGCACGTAGAAAATGAAACTCCTCCACGAGTTTATTCGTCGTACCAACTTGAATCAAGGCAGGTGAAATAGTACCCAATGACTAAAACAATAGCAATTAGCACCAATAGCAGTAAAACATCACAGCATCAATTGTAATAATGTTGATAACACTAAGATATGCAGCGTCCTCTCTCTCTCTTTTACCTCATCGGCTAAAAATTGATCATAATCTGTCTCTTGAAGATTTAACTTTACATCTGTAGCAATAAAAGATACAACAAATGATATTTTTAAACTTAGCAAACTCCATCTTCCAGTCATATCATCATTAGTAGTAAGAGTAGTAGTTATAGTATCCTATTGTTTCTCTCTTCTTTGTACCTTCAAGATTTTCACATTGTGTTAAATGATGATAATCTACATCATCTAAGAATCCTGATCGAAATCCACGTACTACTCCTTCAATGTAGCCATGTTGAATATTAAACGTCGAGATACTGCCTGCTGTCATGACCATATTTGATTCTTGTTTACTCAAGTATATCGCTGTTTGTTTAAAACAAAATCAAAAAAACAACGAATTGTTGAAAAAAACATTAGTATAAGAGCAAATAGAACTTTCGTAAGTATGAAAGGTCTATTTTTTGCTCTTATACTGTCTGATAGCTACCTTGTAGAAATGCATAAACAAATAACATCATCATCTAAACAGCTTTGGCGTTCGTAGCCATTCACAGAATGCTCCTACGCTCTCGTCTTCATCAGGTGATGACGATCCAACGTCAATTCATTGCAACGTCTGTACGGAATTGGGAAAGTATTGAATCGAAATGGCAAAAGCAATGGAAGAAGAAGAAAATGAAGCAGCATCTTTCATCTTTGAAGAAGAAGAAGACCTTCTATTGTCTTTCCATGTTTCCATATCCATCAGGTCAATTACATATTGGTCATGTACGTGTGTATACGATTAGTGATTGTATGGCACGTATTAAGTCAATGCAAGGTTATAATGTACTTCATCCAATGGGATGGGACGCTTTTGGATTACCAGCTGAGAATGCAGCCATTGAACATGGCGTCTCACCTGCGGACTGGACAGTGGCGAACATTGCACAGGCAAGACATCAGCTTCAAGCACTGGGGATACAATTTGACTGGGATCGAGAAGTTACAACGTGTTTACCAGACTATTATAAATGGACGCAGTGGATCTTTTTGCAAATGTTTGACAAGGGTCTTGCCTATCGTAAAGAGGCTCTTGTGAATTGGGATCCCGTAGACAAGACGGTACTTGCTAATGAACAGGTGGATGTTGAAGGAAGATCCTGGCGCTCGGGTGCAATGGTGGAGCAGCGGTCGCTCAAACAGTGGTTCTTGCGCATCACGGAGTATGGCGATCGACTGCTGGATGACCTGAACAAGGTAAAGTAGATGAAAACATGCTGGGCGTGAGCATTAAAGAGAAAAAGTATGCTGACATGTGTGTTGTATAGCTGAACAAGTGGCCGGAAGCTGTCAAGCGTATGCAAGCAGCATGGATTGGACGCTCGCAGGGTTCAAGGGTCGAATTTCAGGTCGTATTGGATCCGGCGGCTGCCCAACCGACTACACTAATGGTATTTACGACGCGCGTTGACACGATCTTTGGTGTAAGCTTCATTTCAATCGCTCCTGATAGCGTCAAGGTGGAGGCTCTTCTCCCACATGTTCCGGTGGCACAGCGGACCGCCGTCGACGTCTATGTTGCCAAAGTGCGTGCAATGAGTAACGGTAAGGGCGATACGACTGCCGGAGTGTTCACGGGACTGTATGCGTGTCATCCGCTTACCGGACGCCATGTACCCATATACTTGGCCGAGTATGTGTTAGCACATTACGGTAGCGGTGTGGTCATGGGCGTCCCCGCGCACGATAGCCGAGACTTGGCCTTCGCGCGTCACCACAATCTCGACGTGCGGCCCGTTGTGCGAAGCAGCGACGGAGTAATGTGGAACGAAGACGAGGCGTTCACAGATTTTGGCGTGCTGCATGACTGTAACGAGTTTTCTGGTATGACATCGCAGGAAGCAACCATGGCCATCAACCGTCGCCTCGAAGAGGAGGGTGCTGGTTGTGCCACTACTCAATTTCGTCTGCGTGATTGGTTAGTTTCCCGTCAGCGCTACTGGGGTACTCCTGTACCAATCATCCATTGTCCATCGTGTGGACCGGTTGGAGTTCCTACTGAACAGCTGCCAGTTGTACTGCCGCCTTTGGGAAAAGATGTGGCTAGCGACCTGCGTGGTAAAGGTAGTAGCGACTCTCCTCTTGCGCGCATGCCTGGTTGGCAGGACTGCAAATGCCCTCGTTGCGGCGGCGACGCCAAACGCGACACCGACACACTTGATACGTTTGTTGATAGTTCGTGGTACTTTATGCGCTATTGCGATGCCCGCAACAATTCTGCTGCCTTTGAGCCTGAGCAAGCACAAACATGGCTGAAGCGCACAGGCGTGGACCTTTACATCGGTGGAATCGAGCATGCAATTTTGCACCTACTGTACTCGCGCTTCGTGACCAAATTTATGTTCGATCAAGGATTTTTGGCCACCGATGAGCCTTTTGCTCAGCTGCTAGCCCAAGGCATGGTGCTGGGGCGCACTTACAAGTCGTCCGGTTCGCTACGTCCTTTGGCGCGGGATGAATATGAAGAGGTAGTATCTGATGGTCACGCGGTCGTGGTCGAAAAGAAGACCGGGCATCCCGTGGTAACGCTGTGGGAAAAAATGTCCAAATCGAAACATAACGGCGTGGACCCTGAACAGATCCGTTCACGCTTTGGTGCTGACGTGACACGCCTTGCCGTGCTATTCAAAGCACCACCCGCTTATGATCTGGAGTGGGATGAAGCCGACCTCGCAGGTCAATCGCGCTGGTTGGCACGCGTTTGGTCGCTTTTGGATGGTGTGCTGGTGTCACGGAGTCAAGGTACTAGCTCTTTTGTTGACGAAGAAGAGGAGAAGGAGCTTCGCCACCAACTGCATGGAACGATCAAGCGTGTCACAGAGGCACTGAATGACTTTCAGTCGTTCAATGTTGCTATCGCGGAGCTAATGAAGCTGTCTAACTTACTTGGTGAGCGTCGGACACGGCTACAGGGCTCTGCAGCTTACGAAGAGGCTCTGCGTGCGCTGGTTCAAATGTTGGCACCACTGGCTCCTCATACTTCGGCTGAGATGTTTCAGGCTCTGGAGGATGGTGACGATGCAGCTGATGTCCATGCTTGCTCGTGGCCCGTGTACGATCCTGCGCTACTGGATCGTGCTCAGGTTAAAGTAGTGTTACAGGTGCAAGGCAAGCCGCGTGACACCATTCTTGTGGACTCTGCCTTGCTCGAGGCTCGGGACTCGGATGCAGTGTTGGCGTTGGCACTGGAATCCCTGGCTGTGCAGCGTCACCTACAGGGCCGTGATGTGCGCAAGGCGATTTTGGTTCCTCCCAAGAAACAAGGGACCCATGGACTGTTGAACATTGTTGCAAAGTAGAGGCAAGAACGTTTATTGTATTGACAAATAGATCTCTGTCGTACTCTAGTCTCCTTTATTTGTGTAGGTAGCAGACATGAAACGTCAATGGTAATGCCACATAGAAAACGTTGGTGCGTATGCAGTCTGAACCTATGTAGAACGAAACACTGCTACGAGCCCTCGAGTATGGCGTTGCAAACCAAAAGTGAGCCTTTTGTCTGATCGCTAGTGCTTGTCGCTGTTGCGTCAGTTAGCGACTTTAGGTCACAATAGAATCCATCGATACCAGTCGTAGCGCTACTGCTCGCGAAAGCAAAGGCGCTTCAGGTGCTTCCAAGCGTCACAATTGGCACCGTTCATGTCTGTTTCTCCATCAATGACTCGTCCCAGACAAAACCCTGCTACTATCAAAGTTTTCTCCATACGTAGCAAGTATGATGGAGAAAGTAGTCGATACTGCCAGCTCAATGCCCACTTCGCTTCAAATCGCTCTCTGGGTCAGTCCATGGTCTTTTCGCATCCAATGACCTTGTGCACATGTGATTCATGAAAAGGTTTAACTGTAATCGTCTGCTCTTAGAATGGAAACTTGGAACAGATTCAAAAGTGTTTGAAGGAAGGCGGTCAGGAATCGCTCGAAACGCGAGATGCTCGTGGCAATCGAGCTCTGCATCTAGCGTTAAAACTGGCCCATCGTAACGCGACAGCAATCGTAAAGACTTTGTTGGTAGGAATACGCTGACCCTTTCGTGCCTGTACAGAGCGGGTAGTGACTCACAGTGAATGGTTTGCTTGTTAGGATGCTGGTGCACGTGTACGCTCTCGTGATGTAGAGGGTTGGAAGGCTGTTCACCATGCAGTGGTGAAAGAGAACGAAGAGATTCTACGACTTCTCGTTCGCCGAGGTAGACACTTAAGTACTTGTTTTTTACTTACGCGGATGCGAGCTTGGAAGCTTACCACATTGATTTGCGTATTGTCATTGAAGAGAAAGAGCAAGCACCTGCGCTGTTGCAGAAGAAAATTGACGCCATTTTCCCACGCCTTGCTGAAGTCCCGGACTTTTACTGTGAGATGCTTGTGGATGTCTCCACGTGGATCCCTGGTGTCTCTCGCTGGCTGCCATCGGATACGGTCAAGATTTGGAAGGCAGCTCAGAACATTCGCTTTGATATCACTTTGCTGGGATTTGAGTACGGCAAATGGGACCGAGGAGACTTGTCGTTTCTACTCCTGGGTTCTGAAGGGAAGTTTCTCTGTTTGGACAACAAGTCAAAAACGTGTACCAATCTGCTTAAGCTTGACACGGAGCTTACGGAGACGGATGTGGGTCAGACGGTGCATTTCTTGATGACCACGTCCATTGTGACGACTGACTTTGACGCATCCAAGGTTGCGTTCAAGAAAAAAAACTCGTGGTTTTCCTCCGCCCCAATGCTGCAAGATATTGGTTGCTGGAGAGACACACGCGTTGTTGACATGACCGGTGTTGAGGCCTCACTTCGCTACCGTAAGCCTCACAACCCAGCGCATCCGCTTCCCAAGACTGTAGACAAACAAGTACGTGTGTCTCTTTTGGGTCATGCTGATGCTTGAATTGCGGATTGACCGTTGATGCTTTTCAATTTCGTAGACCACTGTGTGTGACGCAGTTTCATTGCTGACTGAAGCAGAGTCCATTGCCAATCAGTACACGGAAGTTATAGTGGACCCAAAGTCATGCCATATTGTTTCGATAGAGCTGGCAAAGGACGAAGAGCTGACGTGGAAGTTCATGACGGAAAAGCGCGATATTGACTTTGGCGTTCGTTTTGTCGAAGAAAAGAACGGTGAGAAATGGGACGACGTTCTTCCTCTGCATCGCACCAAAGCTCATATAAGCGAGCAGACCGGTTCCTTCCACGCTTCCAGTCCTGGTACAGTTGTGTGTACTTGGGACAACACGTACTCAGTCGTTCGGTAAGGTCCTGTATTCTGATATGATAATGTCTTACGACGATGCAAGACTTACAACTAAGAACTACGAATGTAGATCGAAACGACTGCGCTTTGCTATCATACCATCAAGAGCAAAAGACAATGGATCCACCGAAAGCGACGAGTGGCATGCAACAACAAGGGCAAAAGAGGAGGAAGTATCGTTTAACGATTGGTTTGGTGTATCTATTGAGAGTCTGCCAGCGTCGCTACGTGATCTAAGACCTCGTCGCTGCGTCATGGTGCACACTCAGCCGTCATGCCACAAGATTACAAAGTCGTTTCCTGCTTTGGTTTACATGAGCGATCAGTTTCCTCTAAGTGTACGTTTGGTTCACTTAACAATCTATTCTTGCATTGCGTTGACGCGTTGCTACTATTATTCCTCCATGACATTGTATGATCCAGGTGTCGGAGTTTCTTCCTGTGATCGAAGTGCTTTCAAAAACGACAAGTGTCTTCAAAAGTGTTCAGGAATTCTTCTCAGCGGTACGGAAATGGTATGAACGAAATCAAGTGTCAATTCTAACAAGCGATTCCAATGTCATGGATTAATTCTTTCCAGGCGCTTACCGATGGATTTCCAGTTCAATTTTGCTTTCCCCTTGTGCCGTCGGTATCGGCAACATTCCGCTTTGACTGCATGGAGCTACAAACTCCAGACTTGCATAAGTTTACAGTCCCCAGTTCCTACACCATGCGTGGCGAAGATGCATTCTCTCCACGCACGCACCAAGTCGTGCTGCAGCGTATGACAGTTACCTAACCGTTTCGAGAATTGCAACAAATGCACTTGAGCCATGTTACTGGTGTCAGCGCCTCTGCTTCGGCAGACAATGTGTGACAGCAAGAGTTGATGCGTGACATCTTTGACTTTATGAACAGAACACCCCAATGCAAAAGTGAGATTCAGTGATCAAGTAATGAAACTGCTGTAGATGACTTGATGTGCGGCCTGGCGATCGTCTCCTATCCGCCTACTTGAAACAGATCGCACGAGATGACTGTAGATAAAAACACGTTCCAGCCTGCTTACGTGGTTGAACACTCTTTCCACCGCTGCCCTCAGCGACAGCTCTGCAGCCCTTTCGCTGGTTCGTTTCTTAGTTGCCCCATGACATGGAAGTAGGCGACAGACACATGGTCACTCGGTGGTTGAGTATCGCATCTTACACGACCACACTGACGATATGGTCAAGCTTTATTTCAAGCCAATCCTCACCATAGACCACTGGGACTGTTGCTCTGCTTTCATCAGACGTTTAGCCTTCCATTGCATTGCTACTGTACGTGCGCTGCAATTCGACTACGTTTTAGTTCCTGCAGCCCATCTCTCACCACCTGCTGCGTGAGGTCGTTGGAGACCGTTTGCTGCGTTATATTGCCGAAAAGGCCAAGATTATGTATGACCACTGGAATGCTGGTGATCATGCACAAACGCCCAATAGCTGTCAGGAAATTATATATCACGCGTTCCGATAAGCCCTAGACAAGTGAGCAATATCGCGATGCAAAGTGCTTCTAAAAGTATCCGAGTCAATCGGGTTGAATCGACATCTCCGTATCAGCAACGGTTACTAGCGAAGGTAAAGGCACTTGAGAAACAGGTAGCTAAGCTCCAGGACGTGATCGAGACGATGACTTTAGAGAAAGAGACTGTTGAGATGGATATGGAAATCGCGAAGGAGCATGCTGAGAAATTGCAGCAAGAGGTGGAAAAGCTTACAGCTGCAATGGCGCTATCAGCGGGTACAGGGCGTGATTGTTCGGAAGGATCGTTAGCGGAGGTCTGAAGAAAAAGGCTGAACTTAGCAAGAAGCTGCGTTAGGCTCAACGTGAGAATGCTAAACTCGTGACGCTGTGGAATTAGATAGAAGAACTGGTACGTGACAGTGGTTGTGCTTGCATTGATACTAAGTTGTACTGACATGTATAGTATGCTCTGGTTGTATGCAAAAGACGGCGAAGAAAAACAAGCTGGAAAGCGAAGCAGAGGAACTGAAAGAAATGCTGGACATTGCAAATGCATACAAGACAATGGTAGAAGATCTTACCGAGAAAAAAATCTAACACTCGGTGAGAAGCTCACAGAGTTGCAGTCACTTGAGTCGTTGCGCGAGATGGACCAGGAAATGGAACATCAACACGGGGACGAAAATAACCTCGCAGCGTGCAACGCTACAGGACTAGAAACAGGCGGCATTGAACCAAAAGACCGTACTTGAGGATAAGGAGCGCTCAGCCTTGCTCGCTTCCGTGACCTTGCACGCAGTCACCGAGAAGAGATTGCGCAGCTGAAGGCAAAGCTTCGTGCCGAGAGCGGTGCTGTAGAGTCGCTGAAGGATACGGCACATCTAGCGCTTAAACAAATCATGTGGCTGCGCGCACTGGTAGTAGCTTCTAGCAATACAAATACAGTTGGAAATTAGTCAGTCAAAGTCTCTCCATCAAAACAAAGAGAAAAAAGCGAACGGAGTAACACCTTTGCATGACGTTCGCCTTCAGCTTTTGTGGATACGTTTCCAATCCATAATGCGTGATAACGAAGACGAAGCGCCGTTTCTTCGTCCTTTTCTTGCTGTACTTTGCGTGTTTTCATGTAAATAGCACGCTCACGTTCGTAGAGCTCGATTAGATCTTGGTCGGTAGGAAGAGACGACAAGTAATTCCACACAATCTTCTTAAGCCGTTTGCTGGTCGGAGCATCGTTCACAAACGCCGCACCAAATTCGGTTAGACCAAAAACGAGAATCGCCCAGCGGCCACGAATAACTGAAAACACCAACGACATCATAGCTATTCCAACAAAGACGGTTGCAGTTTTCCACGGATGTGTCCAGTTCAATAGATTTTCTGCACATGCTAATGCTCCACATGCACGACCAATCTCCGTTTGCAGCTGCCTGATTGTGTCTTTTGCTTTCCAGAACGCGTCTAAAAGGTGTGCACCAAGGACTTTTGACTTTTCTTTTTCGACCATGCTTTCACATACAAACTCGGAAAAGTTGCGCTCCACATGACCCACTCGTCGCTTCTTTCTCGATACAGTTGGTTGAGCTGGTCTCACTTCCTCTAACTCACACTTTTTGCTCACGAAACATTTCTCATTTGACGACATCTTGCTTTCCTCAGGAATTTCAAAGCCAACGCGTGCAACCAGATAATTGCCATCCAATTCTTTTGAATGCTGAGAAGGAAGAGCACAATTGTCATTTGGTGTGGAGAAGGAAGACAGGGGGAGACGTAATTCACACGACTGACCGTTTTGCTTCAGAAGGCTTCGGAGTGGAATTGTCGTCGTTGCAGCAATCAGATCTGGTGACTCCTTTGCTTCGCCACTCAAAGACACGCACAAATCAAATTGCAGAAGACCAGGAAATGACGGCCACGGTACCAAATCATCGTGACCAGAAAAGTTTTTCCGAGATGCTTGTGGGATTGGGAAGTAGAAGGCATGGTGATCGACGCCACAGCTAGTGGCTGCAGCAGACGCGTCAGCTGCATCATTTAAGCTTCGCTGATGTGCGGAACATTGGTCGCAGGTGCATATCTTTGAATCATGACGCCAAGATACGTTAAAATTCCGGAACGGAAGTGCTTTTCGAAGGTTTGCAGCAAGCACCGTAGCAGCTGATGGCAGCGAGGTTTTGCGCCAAGTTGGATTCCGACTTTTGCTCACAACATTCGTCCAGGCAACAATAGCCTCATCGTAGCCAGAAGGGTTAAATACCATGTCCCTCGTTTTCGACTGCTTGTCATTTGGTCGGTACTTAATTCGAACATAGTACCCAAGCTTTGACGAGGAAATATCCTTCATACGTGACTGCGATTCAATGAGAAGACTGTCCGTCTCGTGAGATAGATGTGCTTCGTGCACAGCCACATGCAAGTCAGCTAATGGCCGGTACAGCTTCTGCTGTTCCTCTTGTTCAAACTCGTATTCCTCATAACCAATCCAGCGTGCAACATAAGCCCCTTCTAGCCGGAGATGCAGTCGATACAGCATATACATGAGGCTCGCACCACATATGTAAGACAGCGCGTATTCGAAGTCAGCAAACACACACATGTATACAAAAGTAGCAAAGCACACCGCTGATTTTTTCTTGTTTTTCCACGAAATTATGCTGGCATATTTAGCATCAATCCCTTGAAAAACCTTCAGCGCCCTGCTAAACCGCTCGATTGTAATCCGCAGTGATTCGACCGAAAACTCTTTCTCTTTTCGTTTGAGAAGATAAGCGTCCTCGTTTGCACGTACGCGAAGCAAGTCTTCTTTGTACTCCACATATTTTAGCTCAATTAATGCAAGGCCAAGCTTTTCACCAGGCTGGAGTTTAGATCCGTGAGGTAGCGAGAGCTCAGACTGTTCCTTGTTGTCCAAAATTGGCAATGCTCCCCATGAATCGTTAACTGCGCTTGATTCATCTCAATTTTGAGGCTAAAATGGCGAAGAGGCTTACGCAAACTGGTCAGTATCGGATTTGTTCGAATGAACATGTCAGCTTCGCGCTGGAGTAGCTGAAAGAGTGAAACGTTAAATTGAGCAATGCACAGATCTGAGTTGAAATCAGTCACTTCAATGTGGAATGCCGAGTTCGGATGCCAAGCCTTAAAGCATAAATTATCCATGTACATCGGGTCACACTTTTCAGTACAGGACTCGTTTCAATGCACAATGCCGTCAAAATGAATACGACAGTAGGTGTCCCCTTCGAAGATATTCTTCGCGTGAAAATCGACGCGACAATGTTTAGTACACAAAAGTACACAAAAAGTTCCCCCGCACACCATCATGTAGTACGCCACAAGTCGGTAAGTAATGCCGCCTCCACGTTCTTTTTCTCCTGTGCAATGCTCAGTTGGTTAGGCCAAAAACATTCGCATCCCAGGCAGCTCCATCGCCCAATGCACTGTTACGTAAAAAGTACCAGGTTTGTTCAAACTTGACACATAAGTCTTTGACAAGCTTAGAAATTCATCGCGAGACGTGTTTTCAGGGTGTTGTGTCAATACATTGGCAGTAAATTGCGCACAACCCTCGTGCGTGACAACGCTCATCTTCGTCAGCCGATACATGCTGCCAGAAGCATCGTCAGGCCACGAAACTTCGCACCATTACACGTTCTCGGATAGTTATCAGCGTCTTGAGTAATCTCTTCGATCTCTCCAGTCTTAAAGATCGGATCCATCTCTGTACTGGTAAAGTAAAAAAAAATCAACTTTTCAGCGTCTTTTGCTGTTTGTGTGTTTATCCACATGAATCTAATATAAACCTTGTGTACATTTTTGATTGTGTTGTATTATTTATGGAAAAAAAAAAAAAGAACATCTCAAACAAAGGATACTATCATAAAACCTCAGGTTAAAGAAATTAAGTCGCTTTGTGTCTGTCTCTTGTGTCTGTCGCTTTGTGTGTGTCTGTCTCTTCTGTTTGACTCTTCATTCTTTCTGTGTATTTCACCAATCGAACTATTAATAACCACGAATTTATGGAAAATAATAAAAAGAACATCTCTCAAGCAAAGGATACTATTATCTCAAAAAAAACCTCATGTTCAAGCAATTAAGTCGCTTTGTGTCTGTCTGTCTCTGCTGTCTGTCTCTTCTGTCTGTCTTGTAACCAATCGAATCATTCCATGAAGATTGGCGCCAAAATGCTTCGAAAAAAAGCAGACAAGCGCGTCATTCCATCCATTAACGCGATCATCCAAAACCATTCGAGGGATTGACTTTCATTTTTCAAAAAGCTCTCGTCGTGTCCTCTTCACTTACGTCAAACGTAGTTTTTCTATCAATCTCAGTTCATTTCCAATTTTTTCAGTGATGACCGTGCAAAGTCTTGTTAAGATGTTTGAAACCATGGCCGTTTCGGCAAGGGTGGATACATCAAAACAATTGCTGGAACCATTACCTAACCGCAGTAACGTTCTTCGATTGGCGAGGTACTACGATGGGCTGAAACAGCCTGAAGATTTTGTTCTGACCAAGAGTGTCCGTCAGAACAAGTCTGTCGTGATCAAGGAGTCCCAACAACCTATAAAGATGGAGGTACAGATGGAGAAGATGGAGGTACAGCAGAAACACATCCAGTCGAGTATCAGATGCCAGGAGTCAAGCGCTCGACCGACAGTGAGCAAAGGCTCTAGACTACCTCAGTCGCGTGTACTACCGAACTTCGTGAGCAAGATCCCGCAGCCAAAATCACGCGAGTTCCATTTAGCTGCCTATTTAAAGAGGAAATCTACTGTAGACGATGCATTTCGCACTCGCGTGTCTTCTTGCAGCTTGAAGGACGCGAATGAGCCAGTAGTCGTATCACCGTCGGTCCCTGTTTCTAACCGAGTGCGTTCTCCTGCTGCGTACTACGGTGCTTTTGTTGCTCGGATTGAGAAGTCGGAGTCTCGTTTGCTTGATTTTGAGAAGAATGAACGATGGTTGGAACAGATTAAGAGCATGAAAAGTCGAATTGAGGAACTCAAGAGAAGAAATCACACTGCATTAGCAAAGGAGGTGGCGAGTATGCCGCGAAAGAAAAGGAGTCTGAGTGAATGCAGTGCTGACTCAACGGCGTCTACTGCATCAATATCGTCGATGGACATGCCATGCCAGTGATCATGTGTTAGCATTACGCACTATTTGAGTGAATTTATCGAAGTTGTTAGTATCTATTGAACTGCATACATTACATACATACATTTATACATTACATACATCTACATAATCACATTTACATACAAACACTTTCCACACATGTTGTCGACATGAATCGAATGTAAACCCTGTGTACATTTCTGATTGTGTTGTTTACTATTCTATTAAGTTTATGTGATGTAGCATGTATCTGAAGTAAGCAAGTAACTCAATGAAGTAAACAATCGATATTAAACAAATTCATCGTAGCCTGAAGCTTCAACTTGGTGCTCAAGTAACGTTTGGTGCTGGTAAGACAGGTATTGTACGCTTTATAAGAGAGACATAATTTACAAGTGGTGAATGGGGTAGGTATGGAATCAGAAAAACCTAAAGGAAAGAATAATGGAGAGCTCAATGACCGTGTTTACTTTATATGTGTGCCTATTTACGCTCTCAGTGTAAAGAAATCATAAATGGTTTGCTCGGTCTTATCATCGTCTTCTACTGTATCTATGACTCCTCAGAGTCGCTTATTGTATGGAACTAGTACGCAAGCGTCGAACGTGATCAAAACGTCAATTTTAGCGCCTGGTTTGGGCTTCAATTGCTCCCAACTTGCGGCTCCTAAGTCACGAACGTCTTTGACTACAACAAGTAGTCGGAACAGTCTGTTGACTACTTTATCTGGTACTTCAAGGCTTTTGATTGACCGACAAATGTCTACGGAAGGTGGACTGGTGCAATGGCGAACAATCAATTGATGTAGGCACGAGCGAAAATCTTACGGCTAGGAGAGATGGAGCAGAGAAACAGGCATGTAGAGCAGCTGAGACAAAGTGTTGCCGTAATGAAAGAGGCAGCTACTACTAACAGTGATGAGCTCAAGTTGCAAGGGAAGACAAAGGAAAAGCAAATGGATGACGTGATTGCGAAACCCAAAAAGTGGATACTGATGGAGACGAAAAGATGGAGGAAGTTGTGGATATGAAGGAAAAAAAGGCTGCTACTGCAGAAATAATTGGCGCAGAAAGTCAGGATTATCCACGATGAAGCGGAGATACACGTGCAATCGGTGCGTGCCGAGCTAGAAGACCACATTACAAGCCCTGAGCTTGACTTGGCAACAGCCATAGCAACCTTCTTTCCGTCTTCTTTTGCTCGGCCGCCGTGAATGCCGCAATGCGCAGCTTTTGCTGTGCAACTTCTGCATCCAATGCCCTTTCCCTCCGAAGCATGTGTCGCATTTTCAACTTGCAATTCATTCAGCTGTCTTTCGTGCTCATGCTGCCGCACAGCACATGAGATCGTATACGATATTCCTGCTTAGTATCTCTTCGGGGCTGTAAAGTCTTTCGTCCACTGGGCCATATCAATAGGATGCGACTCTTCCGACGCCGAGCTGTCCTCTTGCCACACTTTGATGGTCTTGTCAGCCTCGCACGTGATAAACCGCCTACATAACATCAATATCGTCAGTCGTCGATAACCAAGCAGACGCACACTATTGCGTGATTGCACGTACAGGCCTGTCTTGTCGAAGGTCGATGCGAAAATGCCTGTTTCGCTGTCCAGGGAGCCGGGCTGCGCTTTCGTCGAGTCGCTCTGAAAACAGTAGCCCGTCTGGTAGTCCCAAAAGCGCATGGATCCGTTATCTCCACACGAGATCATCACGCCATCTTGGTTGATTGATATCGAGTTAACGATAGCATTGTGCGTCGAAAAGTTGCGTAGGAAACGACCTTGCTTCGCCTCCCACTTTTTCATATTGTCTGCTGCACCTGACACGAATGTGTGATCCTGCAGTCAGATGAAAAAATCGTCAGTTCCATGTTCAAAAAGGTTAGCAGCGGCAAACCAGCACAACATAAAGTTACCGTCGGAGATTTTGTCACAGCGCGGACAGCCTTCTTGTGATTAGTTAGTGTTGTCATCACCTTGCCGGCGGCAAGATCCCACAGCTGCAGCAAAAGCAAGAAGTGAGTAGATAAACTACATACAAGGCGGTAAACAAGTGATCACACCTTGACCGTACTATCGCTAGAGCCCGTGATAATCTGTGGATCCGTTGCTTGTGTCTCCATGGCCCAAACAGTGCCCTGGTGGCCAGAAAGCACGTGAATCTGATTCTTCGTTCGAATGTCCCACACCTACCGAATACAAACCACGATCAGCTCGTTACTCACTTGCACACAAAGCTATGCTAAACCGTGGCAAAAATACTTACTCGAGCGACGGCATCGCGACCTCCAGTGACGAGGACATCTAGTGTTGGGTGCATTTTCAGCGAAAAGACGCCTGAAAGATGGCCATGATAGCTTCGAATGACCTTGTTGTACTCGAGGTCCCAGCACAGCACCTTTTTGTCTTCTCCTGCCGAAAAGAGATAAGGATGGCGTGGACTCACTTCTAGACCGCGGATCGCATTGATATGCCCAGTAAGCGTGAGCTTAAGCTGTCCTGATGCCAAGTCCCAAACCTTAATAGTCCGATCAGCAGAACCTGTAACGAACCAATCGTTCGTAGGATCCACGGAAATCGAGCGCACCCATCCAAGATGGCCAGCAATCACGCGCTTAAGTTTCCACGGTGCGTGCCACTTGGGCTTGGGTACCTCTGTCACACGACGACGAATTATAGCACTTGTGCCAAACTGAGCCGTCGTTTCTGTCCGTTTCTTGTACTCTACAACTGCCGAGGAGGTATCTCCGTTGATGTTTGCTGCCGCACTAGCAGTAACAAAACCAAAATAGCAAGACAAAAGTTGCGGCACAACCACAAAATGAGATAAAGTAGAGACCAAATCAAGTATGTCCTTGACGTACATTTTCCGCTTCTTAAGCGCCAGCTCCTTTTCCGTCTCTTTCGCCACCTGCTCTACAAACGACAGTGTTTCTGGAGCTCCTGGTAGTGTTTTCACACCTGAAATAGAAATTCCTGGACCTGTTGGTATTGGATGTCCATCCATGATCACATCGCATGGTGTTGGAATAGAGTCCGAAGTCATAAGAGTAGCCACTTCAAGTAAAGTAGGTGTCGTGTCAATCGCTTTCGTAACTACCTTTGGCTCGAGCAGTGCTTGAGGGTATTCCATCAAGTATGTATCATTCAATTTTGTACGCACACGCACCTTTTTGCTAGTAAACCACATCCACATACAAATAACAAGATATTAGTTAAACTAGTCCTATAATTATTCATCAAAATTGATTCTTCTTCTCACCCAGGTGCATAATCATATGCTACTGATGTATTTCGTTTTGTCAGTGCAAACATTTCTGCCGTACGAAGCACTGATGTCTCTATCTGCTGTACATTTATTGGCGTTACAGCGTCCACTGATGATGACACCGCCGTCACGTTGACTACTTTTGACATGATTGTGATTTTTGTATTTTGTACCATTCGGAGACTCGTACTTTAGCGAATGAAAACGATACAACAATTGAATTGTGACAATAGGATGGATGATTTTTTTGTAACTTGATCCTTTTTAGTGCAAAATGCTGTGACTTTTTCATGTTTGCATGAAAATTTACCAACAAATTATATGCTTCTGGTTAGTATGTTAATAATTCCCTATCTACTACGTCCATCAGATTAGTCCCATAGTCAATATACGTTTTATCATTCTTGACTTGTAGACGATCGTGCCATACGAATAATACCTACAGCATCATGACCTCGTCGGAATTGAGTTCCTCTGCGGGTGAATCATCAGCTGTCTCTGCTTCATCATTGTTGTTCCAGACAAGGTCAGACAGCAAATTACGCAACTTCTTGTACGCTTCGTGGAACTTGAGGCACTCGCCGCTTGTACGCCGAAATTCCACCACACATCGTCCCTACATAGCATCAAAAGTATCATCACGTCAGTACACCTTGCAGTAGACAATTCCAGCATTAGTATCGAGTCGGTAGTCAAACACCTACACACGTCGCAAGCAAGCACCAGAGGTAAAGTGACAACAACAGCAGTGTTGCTAGCTGTTATCACGGACCACCTCTCACTTGCTCGCAACAACGACATGCTTCGACTACCGACATTCATCCCGCTCGAGCTTCTTACGTTGTCTAGTGAGTAAATGCGCACAGCAATTTTCACGTCCTCCACGTCTAAAGCCATCGTAGCCTTAGTTTTGAAACGATCCTTGTGCACCACAAAGCGCGCCGATTGCTCTGCCAATGCCTTCTCCACTCGTGTCTGCAACTCGGTTGCCGTCCGACACGACTGGAAACTTGTGTATAGCGCCACACTGGTGTCAGGGTACGACGGCGCCTCCTTCGAACTTATCTCTGCGGCTGCCGATTCTGTGGCGGTAGGAATCGTCATCGATCGTTCAACGTCCATGTTGAAAGGATCAAATTCTTCATTCTGCTGTTGCAGCCGTCGCTTTGTGGCCACACGCATCTTCTCCTCGTGCTCCTTACGCTTCTCCTCTTCCACCTGCTGCTTGCGACTCAAAAGCTCTGCACGCAGATCAGCTGGCGAAACCAAGTCCTCCTTAAACCAGTAATGGGTCTTGATCTCGGCTAGAGTGATGCGTTCTTGTGGCTTGACGTTAAAAATACGTGTCATGAGTGACATGGCGCCCGACGAAAATGTGGCGGATCTGGCATGTGCAGCCCAAAACTTTTCGTGCTGCTTAGCCGCACACGCCCTGAACCACCAATCCTGGCTGGTAGCGATCTGAAAGGGAGGGAATCCCGCCAGCATGATGAATAGCACCACTCCAGCCGACCACACGTCGGCCGGCTTTCCATCATACGGTCGACATGACAGCACTTCTGGGCTCATATATCCCCTCGTACCGCATTGCGTGTAGAGATCCACCACTGCTCCATTTGCCTTTTCTTTCAACCCCGAGAGTCCAAAATCCGCAATTTTCAACGCAAAGTTCTCGTCCAACAGTAGGTTTTCCGGCTTAATGTCTCGATGGTATACTCCTTGAGCATGACAAGCCTCCAAACCGGCCACAAGCTGCTGAAAATAAGCACGTGCAATGCTCTCTGAGAAGGAACCCGTGTACATCATGAAGTCAAAGAGCTCTCCGCCAGTGGCCAGCTCCAGTACAATCACAATCACCTGCTTGCTGCTACATTCCCTCTTGGAATATGGCACATCATCGTATACTGATAGTAAACGTAGTACATTCGTATGTGATACACGTGACATGGCTTCCACCTCACGATAGACGTTGATCATGGCCTTCCGATGCAGCTTGGCCATGTCAATGATCTTGAGTGCCACACGCTGATGTGTGATAGTGTCGACACCTAGTTTAACTTTTCCTTGAAGTCCAGATCCAAGAGTATGTAGCACTTGATACTGCGCCAGCATACGCGGCGGCGGCGGCTGCTGTTGCGAGTACTGTGCAAAGTCCATCTTGATGACTGGAGACTACAGATTGACGCTTCAAGGAGTATTGCAGCGTTTCGATTGGTAAAAAACAGAAATTCTGGAATATGGTAAAATCCTTTACTTGCTATTTTAGCTTATATTATTAATAGATGTGTACTTTCTCAGCCAACACATTTCTTTGCAACCGTTGAAAATCGGCTTGATTACACTATAAAATCGATTTCAAACGGGGTTAAGAATGTTAAGAAAATAACTGAATATCACAATAATTGCTTACTAATCGAATGCTGGCGACTGACTTTTGAAAGAGAAAGAAAAGTAGTGCCTGTCGTTGCTACAACAAGAGCACGTAATACCGCGTATTTATGCACAAGATCGAAAAGTGAAAAGCTATAGGCTAGGGCCTACGAACAAAAATCAACTACAGTATGGTCGTAATACTACGAGTGAATGAATATGACTGAGCAAAGAGTAGGAATCGATTACAAGTTGTTAGTAGTGAGCATTACTATAAAATGTAATGTAGCAGGCGCTAGCTGGATGTTACCAAATGCTTGTCATGTACGCGGCCATGAATGTATTTTCATGCTCCTCCTATTCATTATCACTGAAGGTCGGTCTTCAAACCTCCAGTTTGGTTGTGCTTTGCAGAATAGAGCAATGTGTACATATTCCTTTAATTCCATAGGACCACCATTGATCTTTGACTGATACAAAGAAGTAAATAAAGTCCTGCGCCAAAGGTGTTGCAAACACCCGAGTAGGTCATCTAGGCAGCAACAAATTGATAGATAAATTACACAGAGCTTTGTAAACGCAATTGCTACAGCACTGCTACTCTAATGCAAGATTCATCCATGTTAGTTCTGTGTAGTTTCTGTAGTAGTGTTAGTCGATAGTCTTGGTAGCTATGTCGACATGAAATGTAATACTCTGAACTTGACAGATACGAGACAATCTCGAAGCGAAAGAAGGGTCGATGCAATAAGCAAAACGATCTCTAGAATCCCGACACAGCTGAATCATGTGTCAGTGTGTGTGTGGTAAAAGAATGAATACGTCTTTGTCCACATGGAAAGCACCATCCGATTTGATATTAATACTAACGACGAATACGAGACTCGATATTTATCTATTGATTTTGTATTGAATTCCAATATCTGTTTGTTTTTAATATGACGAGCGTAACCCCCAAGAAGATGAAGGTGAGCGAACTGCGCGCGGCGTTAGAATCCCGCGGACTGAGCTCGAATGGGCTTAAGACGGAGCTGATCCAGCGGCTGGAATTAGCTTTGGATGAGGAGGAGTTTGGCAGTGAAGCGCAGGAGATGGAGGAGCTTAAGGTAGAGAGTCCTAAAAACACGAAGAAGGTCGAATCGAAGAAGAAGGAGGCGCCTGCTGCTACGGTCGACGTGGGAATGAAAGCTGTAAAGGAAACTGATACAAAGCCTTTGTCTCCTGTAAAGAAGATGGTGTCGCCTAGTGGACATTCGACTTATGTCTCGGTTGAGACGAAGAGGCAAGAAAAGGAGGAAGACCCGGTTACTGCTGAGCCAGTGCCGGAGAAGGAGAAACCCGAGACGGAAAAGGGACTAAGTAGCACCAGTGAATCCGAGATGGACGCTCCTGCTAAGCCCATGACGGAGGAGGAGAAGCGAGCGGCCCGTGCTGCCAAGTTTGGCATCCCCTTGAGTCTAGAAGACAAGAAGGTGGGAGAAAGGGCCGTTGAAAGGAATTGATCATTGATATGATGGGAGGATTGATCAACTCATAATTGTGTGTGGGTGTTGCAATGTGGCTGTTTCTTGTAGGCGCAGCGAGCAAAGCGTTTTCAACTTCCCAGTGCAGGTACGGCAATCCCGCAGATATGAAGCAAGCCAATTGACTGACGAACTGGGATTTGAATGGGTGATTGGTTCAGTGGCAGTAGATGAGGATGCAAAGCGACTTAAGCGTGCAGAACGTTTCAACTTGGAGACGAAAGATACGGTACGTAGCTGACAAAAGCTTATTACATATGCCCATTACTGAAGAATGCACACGTTTGTTCATTGTCGCTACTGATTGTCATTGTCAGCTTGATAAGAAAAAGGAAGCACGTGCCGAGCGTTTCGGTCTGAATGCGGAGGAAAAACGGCGTCTAGAGCGCGCGAAGCGCTTCAATCTCGAAACCAGCGAAGTGGTGCGTTTGCTAGATGGAGCATTGCAAAGTCCTCGGTGATGACGTTTAACAGCAATTTGTAATTGTTCGGTGCAGTTCCAGGAAAAGCGACAAAAGCGTCGAGAGCGTTTTGCGACTGCTTCAAAATGAAACTGTCTTGCTTGTTCTCGACCCAACGGACATGCGCAAGCCTTAGTTCCACTGCGCACTCACCCACTCAGAGATTTTTTTTCCAGCTGAGCTTAGATTCTAGGATCAAGTCTTGAGACTGATAATAGTCCAGTGGTCCAATTGCAGTCCATAAAGTTCTTTTCGATACAAATGCAACAAAACGATGATGATACAACAATTAACAATTCAGCCCCTCCCTCCTTACATGTCTGTCGTGACGGTGGTACGATATGTACTTACGATGAGGCGAAGCTTAAGGACGTGGTGACGTCACAGATTTAATTTGATTGGTCAATAAATATAGCTACTGACCAATCATCGATGATCCAGAAGAGGCAGCCAAAGATAAAGGGGGAGACGACATTTCATCACTTCAAGTCAAGCTTCGCACCCACAGAGAGGTTTCGTCCTTGGTTTTCTCACGCGTGTTACTCGATTTCTGCCTTGATTCACACATCTCCTTGCACTTTATTGTATTCCCCTTTCATTTATCTTTCGAACGCACTGCTTTTTAGTATCCATTCTATCCTCTTTTCTTATCTTTTTACACTATGACGACGCCCCCTCCAATTGCTCGACAGGCTCTAAAATCTGATGCTGAAGCTGAATTACTACCTGTAGAGGTAGGGCAAACTATTTGGATACCTGGCACGGATCGTGTATGGGATAAAGGCTCTGTTATGGCCATTGGTGGACTCAAAGTGACGGTACGAACTCAGGCTGGAAAGATTCAACAGGTAGATCGAGGTCTTGCACTACCACAGAACCCACGTGAGGCTGGTGATATGACGTCTCTTTACTATATTCATGAGCCTGGGGTATTGCACAATTTGGAAGAGCGTTGTAAGCTTGATGGTGGTGATGGTACAGGTCAAAAACCCTACACTTTCATGGCCAATGTGTTAATTGCTGTTAATCCATTACGGCAGCTGCCCAATCCACGTATTAGTGAGGTTGTGAACACTGCTGGTAGTGCACCTCATCCTTATTCCATTGCCGAAATGGCTTATCAGCAGATGGTCTACAACTCGGGTACTGACCAACCGACGAATCAGTCAGTCGTCATTAGTGGTGAAAGTGGTGCTGGTAAAACCGAATCATCTAAGATCGTGCTACGTCACCTGACTACACGTGGTTTGTATGGCAAAAAGGCGCGTGGCGGCGAGATTGAGACTCTATCAAAGTCTCGTCAACAGCACGGCACGTCGCTAGATCATCGTTTGATTGAACAGAATCCGATCCTGGAAGCTTTTGGTAATGCCAAGACTCTGCGCAACTACAACTCGTCGCGTTTCGGCAAATTTATGAAGCTACAATTCACGTCAGACGGCGAGTTTAAGCTGGCTGGTGCGTTAGTGGAGACGTACTTGCTGGAAAAGTCGCGTCTTGTGTACCAAGTAGACGGCGAGCGCAACTTTCATATTTTCTACCAGCTGTTAGCCGGTGTGTCGACTGCAGCACGCCAGGAGTTTGAACTTACGGAACCTGAGGACTTTTCCTATCTAAACCAGAGTGGATGTTATATTGCCGAGGAAACGGACGACCGTGCGTGCTTTGAGGCCGTGGTGCGCGGTTTGAGCTGTGTTGGTATCAACGAGCAGGTACAGCACGTGATCTTTTCGGTGGCAGCCGGTCTGCTGCATCTCGGTAACGTTGAGTTTGATCAAGAAGATACGCCTGAGGGCGAAGCTGCCGTTATTGAAAAAGAGTCAGCAAAGCGTGCTCTCACGGTGGCTGCTAAACTGCTAGGCGTCAAGAAGGACGACTTGTGGAAGGTGATTATGACGCGCGACATCGTGACGCGTGAGGAGACGTACACTGTTCGGCGCAACGAACAGGCTGCGGTGTACGCACGTGATGCCATTGCGAAGGCACTCTACAGCCGCATGTTTGACTGGGTGATTAAGCAGGTAAACTCGTCATTGGGTCACGATCCTAATCCACTGCCGTACATTGGTGTGCTGGATATTTTCGGTTTTGAGTCATTCCAACGCAACGACTTTGAGCAGTTGCTTATCAATTACACGAATGAGGTGCTGCAGGCGACATTTAACAACCAAGTTTTCATTGCCGAAATGGAGCTTTACAAGCGCGAAGGTATAACAGTAGGAACGATCAAGTGGCCTGACAACCGAGAATGTGTGGATTTGATTGCTTCAAAGCCCAGTGGTATCCTGGCGCTGCTGGATGCCGAGGCAATGAACCCACAGCCCAGTGACGCAAAATTCTTGCGTACGCTACACTCGAAGCACTCGAAGCACCCATACTTCCCGCGACCGCACCCGAAAGACATGGAGCACATGTTCATTGTGAGGCACTTTGCTGGCGCTGTGAGCTACACGATCGGATCGTTTATTGACAAGAATAACGACTCCATTCCCGCTGATATGTCAAATCTCTTTTCGGGCTCCTCAAACAGATTGGTTCCTGCATTTTTCCAGCAGGAGCCCAGCACTAGCCGACCGGGTAAGAGGAAACTGACCAAGAGTGTGGCAGCAAAGTTTTCGAATCAGATGCAGGAACTGGTAGACACGTTGGACGCAACGCGATGTAACTTCATCCGCTGCATTAAGCCAAACGCGTTAATGCGTGTGGGTATGTTCGATCCGCGATATGTCGTGGGTCAACTTCGTTGCCAGGGTATCATGCAAACTGCTCAGGTTCTCAAGGTTGGTCTGCCCACCCGTGTGAGCTACAGCGAGTTGGTGGGAGCTTATAAGAAGTTTATGCCGCCTGATGCTCAACGGCTGTTTGCAAACCAGAGTGACCCGACACTCATTACAGCCATTTTGTGGGCATTCCAGGTGCCGATGGATGCGTACAAGCTAGGTATCACGAAGTTGTTTTTCAAGGCCGGCAAAATTGCTGTGTTGGACTCGATTTTGAAAATCAATTGGGCCAGGGAAGGCCCACACATTGTGTCACGTATGAAGCTGTGGCTGGCGCGTCGTCGTTGGCGTGTGGGTCTAGCAAAGGTTGTTGCTCAAAATAGCTTTGCAAAGCTGTTGCGTCGTATCCAATTCCGCCGCAACTCAGTGGCGCGCATCCAGCGCTGGTGGCGTTCATTGTCGCTGCGTCGCGATTTTAAGAAGAAGCGTTCGGCTGCGGTGGTGTTACAGGCTCTTTTCCGTGGCATGACAGCACGTCGCTTGTTCAAGTCAAAGAAGCAGGAAATGCTTGCTTTGGCAGCTGCACGTGCTGCTGAGGCTAAGCGGCAGGCAGAGGAGGCTAAGCGTCGCGAAGAGGAGGCACGTATGGCGGCCGAAATTGCTCGTCGTGAGAGCATTGCTCGCGCTGCGGCCCAAGACGACCGCATACGCATGGAAGAAGAGGCTCGTGCTGCTGAGGAAGAGGCGATTAGACTGGCCAAGGAAGCGGCGGCTGCGGTGGCAGAAGCCGAGGCTGCTGCTGCGGAGGCTACTGCTGCCGTTGAACACGAGCGCCAGGCCGAGCTACGTGCTATTGCAGAGGCGAAAGAACTTGAAGAGCGCATGAAGCGCGAGCGTCAAGAGGCTGAGCGTCGCAAGGAACAGGCTTTACTAGAAGCTGCCAGCGTCAGTGCCAGCCTTTTGAGCGGGCTTGCGCAGGTGAACAGTGTGCAGACTCCTTCTGGTCAGGTGCACGTGGTGGAGATTCCGGACAATGTTTCACAGGAGAACCGTGAACAACTGCAGCAGCTGAACGACTTGCTCTTAAGCGGTGCTATCGCTCAGTCCGAGTACGACGAACTGGTACCATTTTTACTGGAGAAGCTCGAAGAAGCCCCATCTGGTGCTGCTCTCACTGCCGAACAGGAGGAATCGTTGAGCCGCTTGTATACAACAGGTGTTTACGGTATCCAAATCCGCTGCCCGGCTTGTGGTGCTACCAACAACACGGCCAACGGAAACCACTGTGATGAGTGCGGTTCGTTGCTTACCACTAGCGACGAATCGGCTGCTGCTGCTGACCCCGGCTACTTTGGAGATCAGTCTCGCCAGGAGAGAAGCATGTCGACGTTGACGGCGCCACTCGGCTCGTTTATTACGGTGAATGGTCACATTATGATTCACGATGGCTACTTTGAAGCACAGATGCACCGGACGCAAGTGCTTCAGGACGATAATTATACGGAATACACGGTGTACGTGTTGCGTTGCCAGTGGCAGCCGAAGGACTCGAGTGAGTCGACGACATGGCTAGTGTCCCACCGGTTTAGCGTCTTTGAAAAGCTGCACAAGGATTTGAAACGGAAGGTGCCAGCTGCGGTGGCTATGGTTCCTCTGTTTCCCCGCAAGCACGTTCTTGGAGGCGTGTTCAAGGGTAAGACGGGAAACTCAAGCGCGATTGTAGAGGAGCGTAAGCGAGGTCTGGAGCGATACGTGGCGCAGGTGCTAGAATTGTGCGCGCATCTTCCCGAGACTCTGAATGTGCCGGAGCTGGATCGCTTTTTGAACGTATCGCGCCAGGTTGAGCAATACCGCCGTCAGCTTATGTCTGGCGGGGCTGATGACTCCGGCGCTGCTCCTGCTGGATTTGGTCGTGCGCTGAACGTGAATGCTGGCGGAGCTGAAGGAATGGCAGCCCGTGAGCAGGCCCGTTTGCCTACTGAATTGCCTACACCGTTGGATGAGGAGGAACTGTCTCACACGGAGCAGGCAGTGGCGCTGCTAAATGCGTCCATTCGTAGTTCACGTGGCGACTTGCGCCGCGACCCACAAGTGCAGCACCACCTGAAGGTGTGCGTGCAGCTCTTGCCTCGACTACAGATCTCGGCGAATCTGGACAACCCATTCGCAAACGTGGATCTGATCCCGCGAGCGATGCAGTGCCAGGAGGATCTAGAGACGACCATGGGTCTATACAATGATTCGTTGCTTGCTGTTACGGAGACGTACGCGCTCTCGGCCCAAGAGGGCGGTGGTGGTGTGCAGGCACCACCTCCTTACGTTCCAGGCCAGCAAAACTCGTACCAGCCCAGCTATGGCGTTTAATCATCTTGTTGACAAGTAACTGATTCCAATGAACAGCTTTAGTTGTGGTCGCTGGTCCTGGGCTTACAACGCTTGGTGACGCGCATGGAAGGAAGAAAATAAGCAGCAGGAAACCGTTGGTAGCTTGTTGGAAACAAACGTTAACGGACAGACAAGGGGTTAGCGAGATTGCATATTGTTGCATGTTATTCTTAATTCAAGTACATTTGATTGAAACGACAAGTTCAAAAGGGTAAATTCAATAGTTACAGGAAAAGAAGATAGCTGGCTGATGAGGAGATAGCTAGATAGATATCAAGGTGATGACGACCTATCAAAGAAACCTGCGCTGCAATATGCTTGCATTGCCCAACTTGCATTGCGACGATGCACATTAGGCAGCGCTTGCAGGCACGACGTTGCGAACTGGTACATGCTGTGCTTGAACGTGCGGCTCTGGATGCCGGACTTGCTGCTGGGACGGTGTCACTCCCGAGGCAGCCAGTAAAGAGTCATTGTACATCGCAACGGCCTGGTGCAGGTCTTCTTCGCACTGCATAGCACGAGGAATGAGTTCGGCACTGGCAAACGGATTTTCTAGGTCAGCAGAGCGCTGCAAACCCGGTGCCAACTGCACGCACACATTTAAATGATGTTGCACAATGCCATCGGTACGTACGTCACCTCGTGCTTTGCGTACGGCCTGCGCAAGGAGCTTTACAGCACCCTCCGCTTGAGCAAGTTCTATCTCATCCATAGGCGGAGCCACGGACTGAGCAGAAAACATTGCGGAGCCTGCATGCTCAGAAAAGGATGTGGGCACCGCTGTGGAGGAAGTCGGAGCCACCGTTTGTTGAGTGTATTCGGCCGGCATACTAGAAGACACAGTAGAAGCTGTAGCAACGTTGGGGTGTTGCGAGAGAAAGAGCCGAATCTGGTGCGAGATATCCAAGAACTCATCTAGCTCTGGCTGTGCATTGGACAGAATTGCGCACATCTCAAGCAACCGCGGCATGTAGATCGTCAAGCCCTGCTTTCTCTTCTCCAATCGATCAGTCAGGTGATATTTGGCTGGAAATGGAGGCAACGACACCGCGATTGAGCGTGATAACCTCTTCTTGAGCCTTTTGTGCAGCTTTTCAAAGTTGCTAAAGCGTTGTGAGACGTACCACGTCGCTTCAGTTTGCTGCCTTCCATCCTCAATGACTTGTCGAGGACGCCATGTGCAGCACATGACAAAAACTTGGCAAGTTTTGCCTTCCCTTGTCGCAATGGTCTGTGTGTTTTGCACAACGCAGGAGAAGAAGCCGTCACAAAACATGACGTGTCCAGCATCTGACAGTGTGAATGCGTCTGTAGTAGGCGGTACAATATGTCCTGTGCTTCCTCTAGTCCCCAACCTCCTCGCAGCTGCTGCAGCCGGCAACCCATTAATAATCATAAGCCGTGAGTTGCACACGTAGCAGTGTCGACTGCGCGCTGTGTCATTACTGGTGCTGCACACCGGACAGCGTAATTGCAGTCCTGTGGACACGGAAGCTGCAAGAGTTGCGAGAATCTGATACTGAGGCGGCGCCTCAACGGGTGGCGGAGGGACCACATCTTCGGCAAAACGAACATTGCGACGAACAGCCGATTGTTGTTCATTTGATGCTGCTGCATTCGTGTCACTTGGCTGCTGTGCTTGGGCAGTAACACGTGTGGCGTAATTTTGTCGATGTGACTGAAATGTAGGGGACACAAACGGTCGGAGTTCGTCATACTCTTGGACGGTTAAGCATCCACTAATCAATGAATTATTAAGGTGACGAAGCTGTTCACGGCGGTTGATAGATGATGTCTCAGCCATAGCGCAAGTGGAAATATACTACTAAGAAATAGCGTCGATGCTTGTTCTGGTTCTCGTTCTATCTATAAAAACCGAACACACGCTGTCCAGCACCAAATTTTAGACAAGTGAATTATGTCTTTTCTAGGATGATTGGTTCTATCAACAAGCTTTGTAGGATAGAGCTCACGGTAAGATGGACGGGATTTTTACTGTATTGGTGCGTCCGTGGTTAACTTGTCATAGCTTTTCTGTAACCAGTTTAACGTGAGTAATTGTGAAAAACTGTCGATCGTGAGTTTGTCAATGTCTTGAGTATCCATCACAGTAAAATTCAGCGTCTTGGTCGAATTCCCGAGCATCAAGAACGAGTTGGAACTCCAGTACCCGAGTACGTCTAGCACATCAATTTCCACGAAGAATGCCACGAAGTCGGTTGATACGAGCTGGACGCTAAATGCAATGGCATTATCGGTCTCCATTTTCACGACAGAGTGTACGCTCACGTCACCCCACCCGAGCTTCAGGTGCTTGAACGGCGCAAAAAAGTGATGCGTATCCTCACATACACGCGTCAAATCAGACCCAGGGTCACTGCTCTTCGCAACGCAGCGTACATGCAAGTAGCAGGATGTGCTATGGCAAAATGTGCCATTATGATTGAGGATGGTGTCGACGTCCAGTTCGTCAATCAATCGACTCTCCTGAATACGCACAAAACACACACGGATACATTAGCTTGCCCTGCAAACTCAACCAACCAATCTGCACACCATCACCACATACCAGTGCTGCTATTTCGATGGCCTGACGATTGATTGACTTTACGAGGCTGCCACAATTGGTTCGCCGAAGCTCGTAGACGACGTCCACACGCAACTTTTGGTTCACATCACTTACGCCATGCACCTGAACGGTTTTGCTGTCTCTCAGCTCGTAAAGGGAAATGATAAAAGGAGCAAACTCTCGCTTTGCCACATAGTGCAAGCTTTTCCATCGACCGGAGTACTCAATACTTGACCAACTGCTGCCTTGCCAAATATCATTCAGCTGCCAATACAAAACGCCCATGGTCATGCCAAGGTCGGGATTTTTGCCACGACGCCACGTCTGAATGGCGGTTTGGTAGCACAATGATTGCTGGATTTGAGTCAGATACAGATACGACTCAATGCGCTTGCTAATGCTAGAACCAAAAGATTGATCTCCCCGAGCATCAGACGCTTTACTCAGCCACTCTTCGTTGCTAAAGGGGAATGGAACATGAAAGCGGCGTTTCAGTTGCGTAAGCATTTGAGTTGTGCCGTTTTCATGCCTTTCACGATACTTTAACAATTTCCAAAATGCTTGAAAGGAGCCCCAATCATCCTTCGAGCTAACGACGCGTAGCGAAGAAGCTGAAGGCCAGCTTTGAAAACCAAACTCGGAAATGAAGCGAGCGCGCGGGTAGATCTGGTAGTCTTGACAGTCGCTGTTATAGTCGTAGAAGTGGACATCACTACAGCAACAATGCACACAAAGTTCAATGAAGTCATTTACAATCTGGCGTTGCAGTGATGTTGACACAATGCTCACCCAAAAGCGATCCCGTTCGAGGGGCCCCATCGTTTGACGTAAGGATCAGTCGAATACAAACCGTTCGACGGCGATGTGTCAACAAACGGTCTCGTTGGGTCCATTGTAATGATAGTGGGGTGGATAAGGTCCACGAAAAGCGTAGTGTAGTCGGCAACTGCAATGTCGCGATTAAAAGTCATTCCTGGAGGAAATATCGGAGCTTCAACAAACTGCTCCATCATGTTTTCGTTTTCGTTGTTACCACCCCAAATTGCGATGCTCGTGTATTTGCGAAGGCGTCTAACCTGAAATCTCACCTCCTGCAATGCATTTTCGAGAAATACAGTATCTCGAGGATACATTCCGCAAGCATACATGAGATCCTGCCATACTAGGATGCCCAAGTGATCGCATACGGAGTAAAAGAAGTCGGATTCGTATCGACCGCCGCCCCAAACACGAATCTGTCACAGGATAGCATTAGTAGAATAATTGTGATGTCGTACAGAGCTACAACTATCGCACCATGTTCATGTTTGCAGCACGCGCGCTCTCCAGTAAATGACGCACCGTAGACGTCTTGGTACGTGTGGGAAACGAATCGGTTGGGATCAAGTTTGCACCTTTGATAAACACAGGAACATGGTTAATTCTAAAATAAAATGTCTTTCCAGTCACATTTCCGGCACGTGTGTCGTCCTGAATGAGTTCCACGAGGCGAACACCGCTCTTGTGAGAAAGAGATGCGCTGAAGTGCGCGTTCCATGCATCCACACGTAGATTATACAGGTATGCCTCGCCGTATCCTCCAGGCCACCATAGCTTTGGATTGTCCAACCGAAACCTACAGTCACAGCATCAAACGGTATTCATTAGGAGCATAACAGCACCATGCACTCCCAATTTTCAGCAACTTACGTGAGATCGATCGTCTCATCTTTCGTCCAGTTCTTCGAGATCGTTGTAGTGATTGCCGTCTTTCTCACCTCATTGACAAACAGTTCAAACGTGACATTCTCATGCGTCACTTTGCCTCCTTGTAACGTCACATGAACAGTAACATCCACAATCGAAAGGTCCTCCTTCCTACTCGGAAAGACGTGCACCACATGCAAGTCCTTCAGCTTGATCACAGGTTGTTCAATCTCAATAAACGCTGCACCAGTAATACCCGATGTGACATAGGCCGGTCCCCAATCCCAGCCAAAATCTGATCCAGCCTTGCGAACAAATGAGCGACGTGTCGGCTCCGTCCACGTGTTAAAATTCCTTGTCATTGGGACAAAGTATGGATACTTGTCAGCTTGATGTCTCGTGTAGTTAATCACCGGCTCAAACTCTACTTGAATCTGGTTGATGCCCGTTCGAAGCACATCTGTAACATCAAACTGATATGGTATGAACGAGTTTGCTGTAATGGCGACTTGCTTGTCATTGACCATCACACGTGCGATACCATCGAGCGTCTCAAACACGAGCTTTATCTGTGACTTGATATCATTCGGTAGTAATGTCACTTGTGTCTTGTATATCCATGTCTCCTGTGCAACCCATTGATACACTCTCTCATGAAATCGGTAGTATGGGTCGTCTAATATCCCCGCTTCCATCAAGTGAAGGTGCGACGAGCCTGGTACTGACACATTGTCTACACACACGGATCCATTCGTAGAGCAAAATGTCCATGGATTTAACGTAATAATAACAACTTTGTTTGCAAGTCCCGTAGACCATATAATAGTATTCACTATGAATACACCAACGAAGTATACGCTCAATGTCTTCATTCTATTGCAAATAATGGAGACTTGTGTGTCCGCTATGACAAATCGACACTTCAACCACAAGACCTTTTTCTGTTCAATTGGTATAAATTAGGATCAGAAATTGGTATTTCAATAAAAATCGAGATTAAATTTCAATTTTTCTAAAAGAAAAAAGGTCAGAATTTCATACAAATTTTCCATACAAAAGCTAGTACTACGATCACCCACGTTAAGTGCTTGTGAGAAGAGAGTAATAGTATGGCAACACGAGACTTGACGCGTCAGTTCTTGCAGCTACGTACGGATGAAAAGGCCAAGGTATTACGACGTAAGAACATTGTGAGTCGTCGAGAAGAAGAAGAAGAAGAAGCAGATGATGATGCTAATGGGTTTAGAAAGAACAAGAAGAAGATGAAGGAGATGAATAGTATTGTTATTATTGGTCCAGAATGGGTGAATGTTGTAAATGTGACGAATCAACACGTAGCCCGGATTAAAGAAATGAGTACGTACTGGTAGATGGATAAAGCTCAGGTAATCTCACTTATTGTGGCTAAGTTGTGAGATTGGATTGGTTTTGGTGTAGTGGAAAAGCTCCATAAACTTCATACGAGTCGCTTGATGGTGCGTTTTGACGGTTCGGAATCAAAGTATGAGCAGGAGATTGATTACGTGACGTTAGAAATCACGAACGAGTTTCGCAGTGCTGAAAAAGAATTACGACGGATGGCTCAGAGGGATTGGAATAAAGAGTTCTCAGCTGCTGACGCCAAAACGAGACAGAATGTACAAAGGTGCGTTGGATGTGCTGGAGTATCGAATGATTGTGTTGTGGTATGTGTATTGATTTGTCTAGGTGTTGGTGTCTTGCTATGGCAGAGCTTTGGCAACGCAACTACAGAAATTGTCAAGTGACTTTCGAAAGTCACAAAAGACATATCTTGCACGCGTAAAGAACCAGAAAGAGGGTCCAGTAGAGTTTGATTTCTTGACTGAGAATGATACTAAGCAGAAACGACATGGTAGACTTGAGACGGTACGTACGTTTGATCGGTAGTGTATTGTGCAAGTTTCAACAAGAAAAGCTCTTGTGGTCTAACGTAATTGCTGCAGGGATTTACAACAACGCAAGTCACCGAGGTCGAGATTGCCGAGGACGTTATTAACGAGCGTGATCAGGAAATTCAACGTATTGCTGCGTCTATCACGGAGTTGGCGACAATATTTAAGGAACTAGCCGTGCTTGTTATCGACCAGGGCACGATCCTAGACCGCATTGATTATAACATGGAACAGGTCGTGGAGCAGACGGAAAAGGGTATTGAAGAGCTAGAGAAAGCTGAGAAAACGCAGAAGAATAGTCGACCTATGAAATGTATTGGTCTGCTGCTCGTGATGATCTTCATTATGACTGTGCTGCTCGTGCTTAAACATTCGTAGAATAATAACGTTACCAAAGCTAACAAGAGTCAAAGATGAATTTTAAATGCAAATATTGTGGTTCTGGGTCGTTGTTGTCATATTTTGCCGGTCAATTATGGAGCTTGAGCTGAAGCAACAGCAGACGCTCATGTCCTCGCTGCGTGTGTTTGTAGACACTCTACGGGATATAAAGCAGGAAAAGGACGCGAATGATGTGAAGCACAACATTGTAGCCGCCGTGTGCGCGTTGTGCGCGTCTTCCGAGACGCAAAATAACGGTCAATGGCACGACGTTGCGTGGAGACGTGGTCTCGTGCCTCTTTTCCAGCGTCTTTGCTTCTGTATGACGCAATTAGGAGAGCTAGAGGTGCAGGAGAAGAAGCAAAGCGAGACACTGACGATTCGACAAGATGACAAGCCGAAGGCGCCTGTAGGTCTGTTGAGTCTACGGGACTATTCGGTCTTACAGGCTGCAATCGAGCTTCTCTTTTGCTGGGGTGCATACCCTCGTGTGGCTGCGGGAGTATTGATGCCTATTGAGAAGAGAAGACCTACACGCACTCTAGAGAGTGAGACATTCGAGAGACTGTTTTTGAGCAAGTATCGGTCTATCTACTGACTTTGTTGATCACGTGTGGCTGCTGCAGTTTCTACGGATGTGCTGATGTGGGGGGTATCGTGAATACACTCGAGTTACTGTTGATGCAGAATCTCGTAGAGAGAAGACGATTGATGAGCTGCTAAGTATGACACAGGCGTTACTGCACTTGCTGTCATTGCCGCAGTTCCAGCCGATTCTACTGCCCAAGTACGTAGTTGAGTTACTAGCTCTGCTCGTTTATGGAGAAGTTGCGGTCGATACAAAAATAGTGACACCATCTCAGGTGGAGTTTATTCGACTGCGGAAGATGGTCTTACGTATGCTACCGCTGCGTATGAGCATGAGCAGTCTGCGGGCTGCACTTGGCCAGACCACACCTGCAGCAAGTGAACAGGCGGTGGGTCTGCGGTTCAAGGCACGCTGTGGAAAATTATTGTCGCGATTGCTCATGCAAGACGGAGGAATTGTAGCGACGATTGAAATGTTGCTGGGAGCGGTAGAAGAAGGAAACACACAAGCTAGAATGCAGGTTGTTTCTCTTATCTGCCAGTGCCCGAGCGGAGAGGACGTGGAAAAGTACGCAGCCGCTTTATGTATACAAGTTTGCAATCTGCTGCTTGCGGCCGTGACTCCAGAAAAGGGAAATACGAGCAGCAAATTGCGGGGTGAAATGGCAGCATTGCTTGCAGACCGATTGGCAACTCAGCATACCAGGCTGTTCGACTCACATATTT
This sequence comes from Peronospora belbahrii, assembly GCA_920618645.1. Classification (NCBI taxonomy): domain Eukaryota; phylum Oomycota; class Peronosporomycetes; order Peronosporales; family Peronosporaceae; genus Peronospora; species Peronospora belbahrii. The sequence continues at coordinate 137,395 of CAKKTJ010000297.1, read as the reverse complement.
TGTCCGTGCTGTTTCACCCGTTGCTGATTTATGAGGATAGCCGGGCTGATGCAATGGCTCCAGCCAGAGAAGTGAGTGAAGAAGCTTTGACTCGCTGCATAGGCATCGCCCATCTGCTCGTTTGCGGTCCGCCTCCTTCTCAACAATTCTTGCAAGCTCTTGCCCCAATAATTCGCCCACTTCTACACATGTACGCGTTTGCTGCAACCAGCAAAAGCTTTCTGGCAACACCTCTCCGTGCGGTGCTCACTACTTGGATTTGCTCGTGTTCAAGTGCGGCCCTTCTTCTTCAAGTATCTGTGCTTCCCGTGATACTACCTCTCCAGCCAGCTCTGACCGCTTGCGGCTATGAACGAAATCATCCAGAGGGCTCTTGGAGACCACTGCGGCAATTTTGTGCTGGAGGAAGTGGCGGTATATCGCTACGGCCTATTCAGTCATCTTTTTCGCTAACAGGTACAACAAATGGTGCGTTTGGGTCACTGAAAGCGTTGATAACGCCACTGGTGGAGCTTTTGGGTGATAAAGAACTCCAAGACTCGGAAGTGGTGGGCGATCTGTTTTCATCGCTCTTGTTGACGTATATGCACGTCCGGAAGGGCGGCGAGGCAGAAATTATCGATTCTGACGCTAAGAATGGCAGCGCAACATCAGCACTGGCATTATACGAACCTTTGAAAACCCCTACAAGTGTTGAAGGTGTCGAGATGGTGCTGATGCTGTTACTGACGCTTATTGAGTGCTTGGGACCATCCGTGCTACGCAGCGCTGCTACAGTACTGCAGTGTATAGGAACTGTATTAGAGGTATACAACACTCCTGCAACACATATTGCGGAAAAAAAGAAGCAAAGCGAAAGTGCTACTCAGGCAGAGGATACTGAAGGTGAGGAAGGAGACGAGATTTTGACAATATGCTTAGGAGTAGTGATGACAATTTTGGAGGTGGGCTCGTCACATCGTAGCAACTCAGAGGAGCAACAGCTTCGTGAAATGCTGCCAGTGCTAGAAGTACTGTCTCGACACCCACGACCTGAAGCTGCAGAGCTTGCAAGCAATGCACGGGCACAGATTCTAAGTCGTAGCGCGGTGGATGCTGGCACAAACACTACCGGAGCAGGCAAGCAGAGTTTTGAAGAAGTACTGCAGAATGCTGAGCAAGATCTATCAAGTGAGCTGGTACCGCTACGGGCACGTGGCGTAGTAACACTGACAAAACTTGTGCGTCAGAGTCATTCACATGCATGCGACACAGAGTGGATACCTCGCGTGCATACTCTATCTCGCGTCTTCATGTTTCATCTGCACGACTCAGAAAGTTACGTGTTCCTTGCAGCTGTGCAGGGTCTGGCAGCACTATCTGACGTGCACCCCGATGTTGCGATCCCCGCGTTGGTGAAAGCGCTGGGAGACTTGAATAACACATTGGAAGTTCGCATTAAGCTAAGTGAAGCATTGCTGTTCTCAGCGAAACGATGTGGCGAAACACTTCCCAAGTACGGCAAGCTGTTCGTATATGCGTACTTGGATTGTATTCGCCCTTCTACATCTATGAAGAAACGGGTGGAAAGTATGCAGAAAGAGGCGAGCAAGCCTGTCCAGATGGTTGAGGTGATACAGAGTGATGAAGGGAAAGTAGCAGCCACAAAGGATGCCGAATATCCAGATGATGAGTCTCAGAGTACACAGGAGCTTCTTGCATCTGCTACTCTACGGGCAAGCTGTCTTTCAAATCTTGCCGAAGTGTGCGCACTCTTGCAGTGGGGACTGCAGCCATATCTGGTGGACGTGCTCACGTGTGTGTTTGGCTTTTTGCAGCTGGAACTCGCGCTTGAAGCCAAGCATCAAAACCCAATGTCTGCTAGTTGCGATGTCATTGGAGACGATGATCAGAAGAAGCTGTGGAAACACCAAGAGGTGGAGCAGCAGCAGTGCGTCGTAACGGTACGACGTGGAGCCGTCTTCCTGCTGCGGTATCTTGTTGAGCTACTTGGCTGGAAGATGTTGGAGATCATGCCGGATCACTTATCCCCACTGTACCATACGCTGAAGCACGTAGCGCGTGTGGATCGAGATGAGGTGACAATTTTCCATGTCAAACGAGCGCTGAGTGCGCTCAATGATGTAATGCGAGCTGAGCTTTTCCCTCGAGTGGAGCAGCAGGACATGTCCTTTGGTATCTCGAACTTGCGCATACTATAGGCTTGGTATTTCGTTATTGTAAAAATGGACCTTTTTTAACTACATCCCGATACTTCAACCTACTCTAAAGTACTGTACTAATCATCTCGAATACTAATCACCTCTCTTTTGCCGTAATCACAGGTAAACCTACAACAAAGCATGCAGCTTGACTAAGCACCAAGCCAAGTCCTGCAGCTGACAAGGAATTGGCAATCTTTCTCTCTCTGATGTCCTTGTAAGACATATTACGACCGATGTAGTACCAGCACGGTATAGTTGCTTTGACAGCCTGTGTCTTGTCATACACTTTATTTTGAGGACGCTACTTGATCGGTCTTTGATCTACCTCGTTACCCCGCACAAAACATAGACCAATTACTACACTGCAACAAGCTTCGTCATTTGAGCTTGGATTAGAAGACTGCTAAGGTCAGTTGCATTGGCACTCTTTGTTTGTCGATCATGGTTAAGGATTGCTGCACCCTATGAGAATGGAACCAGCTCTGCGCTTGCGTTGATCGATATCGAAGATGGTATGGTTGTCAAGCATGCATATTGGAGTCAAATACCTTACCGCGATGCCTTTTTTTGCATTGAAGGATAGGCGAGAGTGCAAGAATTGCTCGTCACTATCACCCTGAAGACTAGTCAATTACTGTATCTGCTGAGAGCACATATTGCAATTGCCGTCGTCCTGCATAGCTCTCGTTTCATACTCAGCATGCTCCAGTGCATGACATCGGTGCTGTCGTCGAGCGATCCTAATTTGAGCTCAGACATTTCCGAGATCGAGCAATTTCGTGCTCGCCGTCGTCTCCTATGTCGTGGGCAGACTACTGCAATGTCCCCTACGGAAAACGAGGAACCGATCGTCGAAGACGGACGCATGCGCAAGTTCTCGGCAACATGGCAGCAGAAACAGCAATTGGAACAGTGCCACCGTCAGTACGACCATGCCATTTGGCCGAGGTCGGCGGGAATTGAAATGTGCATGGGCTACAACGCCTTTGACTTTTCGGCGTCACCTGAAGTCTTTTACGACGAGCCAATCGAGCCCATTGTAACTAAAGATTATGCTGCTCAAGCTAAACAGCAAGACATCGGTGAGGTGCAGGAGCTGCACATGACCGACATGACCAAAAAGGCAACGTCTATGGGCTTCGACAGCGCAAGTATGTGGGATCGAATGCTTCCTGAACTTTGCAACCCTAAAGGAGCAAACCAGATGATGTAGAAGTTGGGACAAACCTCGTTGTGGAAAGGTCCATTGCATCTCACAACGTACAATCACCGACGAGCTCCTTACTTGCAGTCTACTTGGCTTGAAAGTCGATCTGCTTATCAACATCCGTGGATCGCAGCAAGTAAATGAACAGAGTGCTTTCAATTTGAGATGACGATGTTCTTGTGCATTCTGTCTTGAATCATCTGAGCTCGTTCAACAGCTCAATCTTATTACAACTCATCTCGTGACGTCCTAGTACCGAAAGCTGCCTGGATGCTGCGACTCTTTATTGTCGCAAGTGCTTCCAACCTTGTCTCTTTTCATATTGAGTTGTGGTTGTGGGATCAAATTACTCATACTCTTACTTCAGCACTACGAGCAATGCGATTAGAAGCAAGCAAAGCAGGTGCTTGTTGCGATTGTCAGTCTAGGATTAGTCGATAGGGGTGTGATTACGATGCATAATGATAGTACACGCCAGAGTATAGACCCCCCCATTGATACCTCAGTCCTAAGTTTTCATTGTCCAGCTCAAACCAATCTATCCTCAATTCCTCTCACGAAGAGCCCCTACCCTCTCTTCATGGCCGAAGTGGGCGAGGTTCTGCCTTGGCATGCCGCACTTGCTGCCACTGGTTGCAAACGCATGGGGCAAGTGGGGTAATAAGTACAGCTGGCGGCGTCCCCCGTGTGCCACGCGTCACATGTGCGGCACACAAGGGATCGCGCAAGCAGTTACCCAGGGAAAGCTTAACGAGTGACGGCGTCCCAACGCCACCCGTTAATGCTTAGGCACGTGCACAGGTCAGATCAGCTCGAACGACCGCGCAAGCAGTTAACCAAGGCTCTACAGGCACGTGTTGTTGCAACGGCGTCGGCACATTTCAGATGAATGGGTCTTCCGAGCGGCCGACAGAAACGTCATAAACAAAGGTACACGTCTGACACGATGCGCTAGCAGCATCGTCCGGCAATCCCGAGAGCGTCACCATTGATAGAAGGCCCCGTACAACAAATGTGACTTGATCAAGCACTGAGGCTGAGGAATTATCAGACAGTTTCGACACTAAACGGTTCAATCGACAGGTCAGCTTCTCTCTTCTCAACTATCAAGTTGAAATAGTATCAAACTTCTTGAATCCAACACAAGCATTGTCACGCACTCACTCTGTGTTGCATTGTTCTGTAATACAGTTGACGCACCTAGTCCTGCACTTTGCATTGTTCTGTAATACAGTTGACGCACCTCACTAGAATTCGACATAGTCCTGAACTTTTTCCAAACAGTTCACATTAATACTCTAGCTATCATGAAAATTGCCTTCTTCTCTACCCACAGTTACGATATTGAATCAATTGAACGCGCTGCCAAGGAGGATAGAGTTACACCCGAACATAAACTCAAGTTCTTCAGCTCACGGCTGGATACGAACGCTGCCAAATTGGCTGAAGGTTGCGAGGGTGTGTGCATTTTCGTTAATGATATTGCCGACGAAACTGTCTTGCGCATGCTGGCTTCTGGTGGTACAAAAGTCATGTTTCTGCGTTGTGCAGGCTTTGATATGATTGACTTGAAGGTTGCCAAAGAGCTCGACATGCCAGTCATTCGTGTCCCTGCCTACTCGCCGCACTCTGTTGCTGAATATGCTGCAGCATTGATGATGACGCTGAACCGCAAGATCCATCGCTCGTATAATCGTACGCGCGAGCTAAACTTCCGCTTGGAGGGTCTATTAGGCTTTGATATTAATAAAAGGACCATTGGAGTCGTCGGTACGGGCAAGATTGGTGCTCTGTTTGCACGTATTGCTACAGGTTTCGGTTGCAAGGTTCTTGCCTATGATGTAAAGCAGAGCACGGAAGCTCTGAGTTGTGGGGTCGAATACGTCAGTTTGGATGAGATATGGTCGCGTTCGGATATCATCTCACTGCACTGTCCGCTGCTTCCGTCAACCAAGCACGTGATCAACGCAGCTAGTATCTCAAAGATGAAAGATGGTGTCATGATTATTAACACGAGTCGCGGTGGTCTTATCAACACCAAAGCTCTCGTGAACGGCCTGAAAAGCTGCAAGATCGGTTCAGTGGGCTTGGACGTGTTTGAGGGTGAGGGTGAATACTTTTACTCGGATCAATCATGTCGTATCATTGCCGATGAGAATCTTGCTCGTTTGTTTACATTCCCGAACGTGATTATCACTGGCCACCAGGCTTTTTTCACACAGGAAGCATTGGCAAACATTAGTCACACCACAATGGACAATATCAAGGCGTACGATGCGAAAAAAGAGCTTGTGAACGAGATCAAGTAGGTCACCTTTTTACTGTAATGGAGCACAAATATGAACAAGTGCTAGTCCAACTTAACTCAATTCTGGACGATATGATTTGAAGCGGAACATTTATTATAGCGTGCTCTATTTTAAAGTAGCATTCGGTTCTTCTCTCGTTTAAACAGTTACAAGGTCGTCTGTAGATAAGAAACAAAATATGAACCCATCCAGTCAGGACAGATCTTTGCGCCCGTCGACGCGATACATAAATTGTACATAAAAAACAATAACTCATTGATGCAATGGAAGACAAGAAGGACCTCTTGGTAACAGTTGTGAGTGCTCCAGAGACGCAGAGTAAGCTAGCAGATCCAAATGAGGACACATACATTGGACGTGTACGTAAGACATTCTATATGCTTGATTTCCGCACAGCTTTTACAACAAATCAGGCGCTACAGGATGCACAAGATCAAGTGTCGGCACATCGTCGGGGAGAGTCTGTGGATCCACTTAAGCTCAAGCACGCACAGTATGTGACAGACGCTATTCTACATCCAGACACTGGAAAGCCTGTGATTATACTGCTACGTGCGTCTATGATTGTGCCTATGAATATGATCATGGATGGTGCTATGCTCTTGGCCAATAGCACCAAGACGACGATTTTTGCACAGTGGCTGAATCAGACGTACAATGCATTGCATTATTATGCCAATCGCAATGCTTCTAACCAAGATACGGCAAAGCAGCGTCTTGCTGCATACGTGGGTGCCACAGCCAGTTCAGTGGGTGCATCACTCGGTATCCGACGCTTGGTGGAGCAAATGAAAGGTGGCAAGTGGACGCCTGCTGTTGCTCGTACGGGCCCGTTTGCTGCAGTCGCTGCTGCAGATTTGATCAATATGGCAGTCATGAGACAAAGCGAGTATCGAAACGGAGTTTATGTGTACGACGAGAATGGAGATTACGTGGGAAAGTCAAAGACGTGTGGAGCACTGGCAGTTGCTTCATGCGCGGCGGGAAGGATCTTTGCCGCTGCACCTATTTTGTTACTCCCACCACTAGTGATCTCGAGGATTGAAAAGCACAGCACGTTGTTTACGCGGCAAAAGACACGATGGCTGCGCACTCCTATTCTATTGGGACTCGTGGGCTGTGCAATTCAGTTTTCCGTGCCACTGACGTTTGGACTATTCCGCCAAACTGCGCAACTCGACTCCAAGTACCTAGAGCCAAGTCTGAAGCAGGCTAAGCGCAAGCAGGATAGCCAACCCGTGCGTGTTGTCACCTATAACAAGGGTATCTGATGTTTCCGTGTCAGCTCAAGTCGTGACAATTGCATCTTAGCGATGCAGTTCAGTAACAGTGTCGCAGTCATGAAATCTCGTGCAAATACACTTCTTGTAGAATGAATGTTACAGATTTTGGACACGGGAGATAAGAGAGATCATCAAGTCCAGAGAGGACCTCACCATTATCGAATCAACAAAATGTACCCGGATTGTCTTGGGTCTTTAGGGAGTGCCAGTTGATAACGCCCATGCTCCTTACTGTCCAATGGCGTTGAGTTCAGCAAAGAACTTGTCGTCGAAATTCTTCCACGACGATTGCGCTCTTCAACAAACGGGTGACCGTGAAGAAAACAAACTGCAGAATTTGAACAAGGTGGTGAGGATGGAAAAGTCAAAAACTTAACGACGCATTGCTTGGTGTTGGTCATCGTGTGTATGTGTGGCTGTGCCCAAGCTTTGATGTTGTCAATCACATTTGTATCATAGTGCAACAGGGATCATCCATTCACACTTTTTAGAACGTGTAGGAGCTACCAAATGACAATTGGCGCGTCTTACTCGTATTTTTGAAACCTCGAACGCGTAAATGACCAGCTATTACTATTATTCAGCTTGGAGCTTCCTAGTAGTTGTACTGTAACAACTTACGAATCAACCGTTATTGGTCTTCTTGATTCAGCACTTCATGACGAATAGCAATGACCAATGGGTTACTCTAGGCCACACGTCTACGATAACATAACACGATCATGTTCATAGCATTGTGCTTGTATTCATTCATAGCATAAGACGCACATGCATCGATGGCATCCGATATAAAAGAACGTAGACATTGCCTTGAGAAGGTCCACATTGTTGTTTGATTTGTTGGGTCTTCTGCTTGACTATATTTGTACATTACATGCTTCTGCATCTTAACCTGGCATCACAATATTCCCGTCCACAATTTGGATTTGTAGTTAACATGTCAAGCTTACGAATATAGCGGCGGGAGGTCGAAGGATGCGTTCCCAGGAATGACTTCCACATTCGTTCCCAAACGATGTGCCTGAATAAACCCGGTCGATCCAGACCCCTCCAGTGAACTAAAGGTGACTTCACCTCCAAAATAGCGCGCGAATAACCTTGCCATGGGCAGTCCGTACCCGCCTCCACTATAATGCTGTCTATAACTGTGATAGCTGTTGAAGTCGATGGCCGGAAATGGAGGACTTGTTGTGTAGTCATAATGCCATAGCTTATTCCAACGACTGCGTGGCACACCTCCACCTTCATCACTCACCTTGATAGTCAGATCTTCACTACCCACGCAAATTACAATCTCCACCGGCGGAAGCCCTCCTCCTTGCCTAAACTTGCTAACGTCTGGAAAAATCTTGACACCTGATACGTCGTTGACCTGTACCATCATGAAAGTAACACGAAACACATACAGCGACCAAATTCAAAGCATCATTAGCAGCAAGCACAAATCGTCTCCAAGTCAAATCTTAACGTACCGACGGCAGAAAGAAACCCAACGACGGACTGTTCGGGTTCATCACTTGCTTGAAATGGTTGAGTGTGCCGGGAGCTCTATGTGTCCACTTCTTGTGGTACTCAACCGTTGCACGCATGGCATTTTTCACCAGCTCAAACACCTACACAACAAAATAACAGCAATCATCAAGTGTCAAACATAGTCGACATCACTCCGACAGCAAGCAATGTACGGCGTACCATGTGGTGTAGATGTGAACGCACATACATCAAAGGTGTGCTAGCACTCGCCGTCGCATGGATCTCCACAGGTGGTGCAGTACCAGAATGCTGTATACACAATTTCGTAGCGCGGTAACAAGCTTCGTGCACGATTTCTTCCACATTTATAAGGTGTACACGACCTCCAGGGCGCTCAAGCGACTCCACATGTTGCCCAATGAGCATGCGGATACCAATACGCCCCAAGAAAAACTTGTCCAGCCGGCTTTTAATGTCCTCCTGAGCACTATCAATTTGCAGTGCAGAGTGTCCGAGATCTGTACCTTTGAGCTGCTGCAGCCCATAACAAATCATCGGTACTAAATTCGATCCCTGCTCCTTGGATTGACGCAGCTTTTCCGTAAACTCACGGTCATCCGCCTGTTTCCATCAAAAAGTCAGCAAAACAACACGCACTATCATTCAAGTCTCGACGCTCACGCGATTCCTTTCTTACAATGGAACTTGGAGGTTTTGTGCTGTTTAACCACTGCAACTCACGACAATAGACGTCGATTGCTTGACGAATCGTCGTCATGTCGCTCAGTCCCAATGGCAAGTCCGATAGCTCCATAATAGCGCTGCACCTCTCGAATCCAATCGCACCGCAAAAACAAAATCTCCGTCAGCACTCCATAAATAGTAACAACAACACACAGTAATCTACACATATCAAACCCGTGGGGATACAAACACATTGCTTCATGTATAACGCCTCACCGAGCGAATCGCGACTGGAGTTCCTTGTGCAAAAATTTAGCCGATACGATCCGTAACTTGGCACATCCGTCCGAAAACGAGCGCATCTGTTGCAAGGACAAAGGTGTAGGCTCTGTGTCTGCAATGTCACGTACTTGATCCATGGAAATGAGTTCATTTTGGCTGCAAAAGTACCCAAGATTACCATCAATAAATGGTTCCAAAACACATCAAACACATGCAAACACTAAATGAACCCAATGTCAACGGCATAAAGGGATACACGTACGGGTCGATATGGAAATTGTAGCTCTGGAAACAACGTAAATGACTTGATGTACTCCTAATTATTGTTATAGGCGATATATTGCCACTCCACTGAAACATCTTCATCTTAATATAAGGAATGAGACTGACTGTCTGACTGACTCAGTGATTATAATAGAGACACTGAGACAGTGAACAAAGCTGAAGTCTTACGTATCAATTCTATTCGAAACGCTTCGTACGTCTTTTGATTGGTCAATATATATACCAATCGAAAAACAAGTGATGAGGCAATGTTGAGATTATTTTTAGTATCTTGAGTCTATTTTTTGTAGCTTTGCTTAAATTACAGATTTGATGTGTTACAGAAATAGACGTTAACGACAGAATAGAGAGTAACTTGAGTCAGCCACTTATAAACAGAACTGATGAAGGTTGGCATGAAAACGCTAAATTATGATATAAATAGAATATAGAACGGCTAGTTTTAGATTAAATAGGCGACAAATTAGATACGATACAAGATTCACAAGAATACGCAAGTACCAAACATAAACAGGACAATGAGGCACTCATGGTTTCACAGTAACCTACACTTATTAAGTCTTACATAACCCATTACGTATCAATCATAATACAATCAATATACGACAAAGACATGTTACACCATACAAAGACAAAGACAATTTGGTATTTGTATGACAGACAAGAAGGACTATTGCTCATAAACACCTTTCTAACTCGACACTATGTCCAATGGACGAGATGAGACATACGACATTGTCAACATTAACATCACTCTATTCATATCACTCCTGCAATTGCATTTGCGTTTGTGGATGGCAGCACAAAAAACATGCGACTCTTATCAGCTACATTCATGCACAAGGCGCTATCATAGAGCTCTTGTCTGACGTATGAATCTGAGTGATGCAATATCAGGACGTCAGGCCATTAGCTTGTACCGCTATGAGCTGGAGAGCATCAACTGTATGAAAGCACCTAGGAAAATCACTGAGAACTTGATCTTTACAAAAAAAATGTGCCGTTCCAAGAAGCGTGGCTTGGAACTTGTACCGCTTACTTGCTATGAGCTACAGGAGCAAAAAAGAGGTTAATAGTTGAAAGAGATTCATGAGGTTGTTTCTGGGACGGATTAGCGTCCGCGTATCATGCGATTTGCTCGAACGCACGGGCAATTGCGTGCATCTCGCCGACGCAGAGAACGTCGCACCAAATGCACGTGAGAGCGCTCGGACAGCATGCGTTTAGTACTACCTCCCGGTATATATTTACGCTTCTCCCAAAGCGTCAAGATACCCTATATGTATGTTGAGTCACCTTCATGACATGGTTTTTGATCTCGTCAAGAATTCGATGCGCACAACTGTAGAACACCATCACTGTTGTTTACTGCTGCAACCACGCCGCAAAGCGCACGACCCGAACGCGTGATGAATAATGATAGTCCATCACTGGGGTTTAACATTCCAGCGGTGGAGGACGTGTGGGCGTTAGGATCATCCCCGACGTGAGCAATTTCCGCTTGGGTAACAGGCTTCTTTCCGTAGAGATTGCGAAGACTCCCCCTTCGTCACTGACTTTGGCCGTCAAGTCTTCACTACCCTGGCAGATAACAGTCGATGGAATAAGCTGTGGGTGGTACTACAACTACACTGCGAGTCCATCGTGTCCATCAATTCATTCGAGCAAACTCCCGACGTTCAGTGGTGGCGGCTACGGTTTGCCAATTGCAAGACGGCTTGCTCGTTACTTTGATGTGGCTTCACGTCGCAAGAGGGCATGGGATCGACTACATTCATTCAAAAACACCGTTTGTGAACCAGCAAGAAGTTAGTATCTCTGCAACACCGAAAGAAAAAGTCGACGCCGTTCGTCTCCGCATTGGCAACTTTGTAACGCTTGCACGTAAATGCGTTCGTGAACATGTTCTAGCTTCGTTTCGTTGCATCAATTAAATGAACAAGCAGACGAGCAATACACGCAACTCTTTTGACCGAAATCTCGTCCATCACGGTAACAATAGTAGCAGTTGGCTTGTCAACCTTGTATCTGTTCAATATACGAACAGTACTACACGGGTACGAACGCGGTATTTCTGCTTCGTGATCATGGTCTTTTCAATTATTGGACGAACAAGCGTCCAGATGTTATTCAATAACACCAACAAAAAATGTGGCTCGATTTGCGTTATTCCACGACTTCACATGGTCACTTAGAATAAGACAAACTTGGTTTATCGGCCTTCATGTCGGTATCGGCAACATTCATTGGCTTTCGAGTTAAGCTCCGTCATCATCGTTGTTGCTGTCAAAACCCGTTAGAAAAAGCATATCCAGGAAATCAAACGTTACAAATACAGCTACGGAATCATTCATCAGCAGAACAAAGACTCTATGGCCACGTACCAATCGATCAAATAAATGCACAAACTATGTCAACAAATAACACTATTTGCACGCGTACCGCTTCCTCGCAAGAGGATCGTTCTTGATCGACAACTTTACCTACTTGGCTATCGCGACAAAGAGATCATCTTGTTGGTAACATAGACGCGTATCATAGTCACCGATCGACGCTCTAATTGTACCGTTCACTCTCATCAGCAAGCCTCCTGAAAGTGAATGGATTATCGTCGCAATGGCCTCTGGACTCAAGAAGTTCTGCATGTCAGCATTCATACACTGACTAGCTGATGCATGTGGACACAACGCCACATGATCGCCGCAGTGTGAGCCATGGCAGCATGAAAAGCAACCATTAGTATTTGCGGGGATAAAGATTGGGTCGAAATCCGCAGGAGCGAACCGAGCCAGAGAGTCGTCAAAGTATTTCTTGCACACCAGTTTGCCGTCATCACCTATAACATAGAAGCAACGAATGACTACTACTGAAGGCATAATAGGCAACACAAAGGCTTCGCATGCACCTAAAATCTGGTCTTCACAAGGGTACAGCTCCATGTCAAGTGCTGTCACCATGATGCTTTCACTGAACGGATTCCGAAGCTCCAAAGATGTCGGGATGCGTGTCAGATGGAAAATTGAAGGTATGTACAACAACGATGAAGTGACAAGGGTCGGCGTTGATGGAAACAGCTCGGCTAAAACAGGCAGCTTGGTGGGAATCGAAAGAGCCTTCATCGCCGGCTGAAGTAGATCGAGCGGCGTGCTTTCTGCGGATCCTCTGATGATAATCTACGGCGCGAACAGAAGGACAGCAAATAAATAGTTAGATCGCAGAATCAAAGAAAGTTAAAGATCAACTTGAGGCAAAACGATACCTTCTGAGAAAACCCGTGCGTGAAGTAACCGCACACAAAGTTCGACAGGAACCTTTCTGCAGTAGCAAGATCGCTTGGCAACGGTTTGTATTCAAAACTGCCTCGGAGAATTGTCGGTTTGCCGCAGCAGTTCAGACTAAAGTCCAACATCGTTGCAGAACCCATTCGCGCACCATCAAAATATACATCTAGCACGAGTGAACCCAGCTTTGCTTGCACAATAGAGGGATTTTGCAGAGTAAACTCCATCGACATCATCATCGACAACTTAGACCCTTGGCGAATGTCGATACTAAGAATTTTGACTGGTGGGTGGCAAAAAGAATCCATTGCTGAAATCAACGGTTCGCCGTCAACCGGAATGTTACGAAGAGCAAGCATCCCCATTCTTGTTCCAACATCAGGGAACGCTCCTTGGTTCGCACTGGCGTCGCTTTTCAGTCGCATCATAATGCTTTCATTCTTCGTAAGCAAGCTCTCAATAAAACCAGACATTCCACGGACGTCATCGTAATCACTAAAACCAATTGAATAATAGTGGCTCATATTCAAAAGAAATGCACCATCATCCGTCTGATTAAATTCACAGGATTCACGGGCAGACACTAATGTGCCGAGGTGCTGACGATTTTCATTCTCGAGGCTAAGCGCAACGGATAGATTCGAGATTTGCAATGGAATGCCAATGGCATTTGGCATTTTTACCTTCGCTTTCATATCTGTGCGAACCTGCATGCGCGTATTGGTCACTAACCCTCTCTCACCCGGAGGAGATTCGTCCAATATTACGTCAAGCTGGTTCATTTTAATTTTCGAGATCATCTGGAAGCCCTTTCCGACTCCTGGAAATCTAGTTCCAATCGATAATCCTACCAAAGCCTCTTGCATCCAGACGCAATTGCTATACTGCGTGCCTGAGACGTCAACAACAACTTGCGAGCTTTTTCCGTTAAGATAGCTAGAGAAAAATCCGGCCACGGCATCACTCACTTGGCCTGCTGCGTCCAGAGTCGGCTTCAAGTGGCCGTTCATTTCCAGCGTATTCCTTCCAGGGGCTAGATTCATCGTGCCATGAAGTTCCCCAAACTTTTCTCGGGATGCATTCAAACTCAAATCCATCGAGAATGTGCCGATAGATACTGTGAAAACAGATGGATTGCGAATTTCAACTTTAGCCTGAATCAGTTCATCATGCTCTGTCGTGTTACCAGTTCCTGGTAGACTAAAACTCTGGACTGTCACATCTTTGAAGTTATTCATTCCGCTTAACAAAGCGGTAGTGCGGAGAGGCAAGCCAAACAGCTTTATCGTTCCTGCACAAACAGATACACAAAAACAACGTCAACAAAACAACTCGTCTCTACTAGCTGCAGTCGTTGCAGCTCACCTAGCGCTCCTTGGCACACCACATTCATATTTCCAGCAAGCGTCAGCGGAACCTTTTCTTCCACAACGGACGCCCGAACGAACCTACCAAAGGCCTTTCCTCTTTCCGCAAAGTCAAGCTTTGTCAAACACTTGACTGAAATATTGCTTCGGCCTACTAATTCTCCGTCAATAATATCAACTGACATCGTTGATAGCGTTCCTAGAGCAATACCAGCACTGATAAGACTCACGTTCATGTGCACATCCGTGATCGTCAATACCGAATTAGGTCCCAACGGACTGGTTGCCTCTACCAATACTGCCGTATCAAGCCGTACGGTATCATTCTCCTTGCCTTTTACCGGAGAATGCAAGGAAATGTCGCGTAGAAACATATTCCCAACGAGCGGATCTTTTTGCGGTGGTAACGAACTCTTGATCGTCAAATTCTTCATTGCTTGGTTGTACAAGCTCACCGATGTTGCCTGAGGGTCACACGTTACGACCGTAAGTGCTGCCGATACATTGCTCAAATACTTGGCAATCAATCCGCTAATCGCTTCCACGTTCACACCTAGCATTTCTCCCTGCAATACAAGCAAATTATACCCCTTGCGCATATCTTTCGTCCCCTGTAGCGACGCGCAAAACGGGTGCGACGGTTGTCCGTTAGCAATTGATAAACTCGTGTTCGCCGATGTCTTCAAGTGTGCCACCAACGTACCCTTCCCCACTCGTGGATAATGAGCATGGAGACATAGTGCCCCCACTGGTCGAATCGTCGTGATTGATGGGTTGTGAACGCACGTCTTGATACTTGCTAACACCTGTTTTTGCGTCGAATTGTCCATGTTTACCTGAGCAATGTGCATGTCTTGCAGTCCATCCATCCCTTTAAACGTCATCGTCTTATGCAACGGAATACCCGAGGCACTCAATGTCACAAGTCCTCCCAGCATTTGAACATGGATGGTCAGTGTACTACGAATCTCGTACTGGATCTGTGAGAGTCTCATCATGTCTCCTGCAAACTGGTCCCACGCCTTCTTGTCCTGAATCTCAAGCATTGAATGGGGAAAAACTTGTTCATTTATACCGTGACGAATGTGCATTACAGGGGCTTGAAAGCTTCCAACGAGAACGTCTTTGTATCCAATGGCAAACGTCGTAGCGTCTATCATCGCAGGAAATGAAGACATGGCAATAAGACTCAGACGTAGATTTAACGTCACAAAATTCGATTCTGGATGACTCAGCTCCATCTGTTCAATGTTCATCACTGTGTCTTCAATGGCTTTAGCAGCGACACGAGACATTTGGCTCGAGACGGCACGATAACTGACGTATAAGAGCAGGAAAACAGCACCTGAGACGGTCATAAAGCGACGAAAATAGTACATCTTTGTCTTCTTCTTCTTCTTCTCATCCTTCTGTTTACTTGGTGCATCATGTAGTCCTAGCAATGGTTCATGAGATGCAAAGCGTTCGTCCAGCTCCAGCTCCTGGTCGTTAGTCATGTTAATGTGAATGGATTTTACCGTCTCGAGAGCCGTACCGGTATATCGAAGAATATCAAAAACCGATAAAAGATATCGGTATAATCTCACGCTACTGTTTAGGGTAGAAGACTTACCGGTAGTATCCTAAATTGCCGCTTCCAAATGGATGAGAGCGGACTCGAGAAGGAACGTCATGGCGCTGGTTTTGCTATAGGAACGACGTTAGTAGCGCGTTGGATGGACAAGATCGAACGTACTTGTGTTGTGATTGATCGTAGTATGTGTGACATTCTTATATTGTCTTTGAATTCGATGGGACGATATATTAACACATGTATCACTATCATTTACTTGAATAATAACAATAGCAAGACAAAAGAATAGTAGTAATCATCAGTATAAGTATTACGTACATTGGCATGATGTACGTATGTTTTATAGTACTATTTTTTTATCTTGGTAATATTCATACTACTAATATTACTATTTGGATTTGATTACTATTTTGATATGTAATGATTAGTTTAATCGTCGTATGGACGAATGGATTAATGAACATGACATTGTACGACGTGGGACTAATGAAGAGACACAGAAGTTACAGGAAAAAGATGCCAAAGAGAAGGAAAAAGAGCAACGAGACAAGAGTCGAAATCATAATCAAACACTTGCTCCCAGTGAGAGTACTATTACTATTATTACTAGTAGTACTAGTAGTAATAGTACTACTAGTGGTAGTACTACTACGAATTCAGGTCCAGACGCGTTGACTCGAACTCGAGGACAGAAACGGAAGACATCAGATGATCAAGATTTTGAACCACCAGAGGAAGAACATGATGAACATGAAGGCATGGATGCTGCTAGTATTCGAGAACATGAAGAAGTGACGAAAGTCAAGGTGTGGACAAATTGTTCTTTGGATGATACTTTTGATACTCTTGATGCTCATGATAACAGCTCACAGGAAGGTTCTGTTTTCTTCTTACTATTGGCGTGCAACAGAATGTTCGTTTCGTGGAAATGGGACGTTTTCGCATGGCTGCTTGGTACTTTTCACCTTTTCCAAAAGAGTATTATCCTGATGGATCCATTGATTGCGTACGTGTGTTATTAAAAGAGTGTATCTCGTGCTACTAAGACTTTCTTATTGTTTTTACTTACTCTTTTTATGTTCTTGGACTTGTCGTGGTGAGCAGCTACATTTTTGCGAGTTCTGCATGGCATTTTTCTGCTACAAACGTGAGCTAAGAGTGCATCAAGAGCGTCGCATATGCAATCGTGTAAGTTGATACTACGGAGCAAGTTAACACAATTACTGACCTCCTTGTTTTGTTTGTCTTTGATTGACTGGTTGGATAACAGCATCCACCCGGTAACGAAATTTATCGGCACGAGAATTTGAGCGTATTTGAAGTGGATGGTGCAGTTTCCAAGATTTACTGCCAGAATCTTTGCTACTTTGCCAAGTATGTCGCGTACCACCATGAGATGAGTCAAATCCTGCACATCTGACTTTAGAATGCTGTATGACACCGACGTAGGTTGTTTCTCGATCACAAAACGCTATACTACGACGTGGACCCGTTCCTGTTCTTTATTATATGCGAAGTTGACTCGCGTGGTTTCCACCCGGTGGGTTATTTCTCCAAGGAGAAGTACTCTGAACTGGGTTACAATCTGGCTTGTATCCTGACATTCCCATGCCACCAACGCAAAGGCTACGGTCACTTCATCATCCAGTTCTCGTATGAGCTGAGTAAGAAAGAAGAGAAGGTAGGGTCACCCGAAAAGCCTCTATCAGATCTGGGCCTGGTAAGTTATCGGAGCTACTGGACGCGCGAATTGCTTCGCATTCTCCGGGATTATCCCGAGAAAGAAGTATCCATTATGGAGCTCACAAAGGTAGGTCGATTTTTTTGCTACAAAATGTGTGGCTGAAGCAACTGGTAGCTCATTTTCCTGCATTTGCTACTCTAGATTACCTCTATCAAGAACGAGGACATCATTGCAACTCTGCAACATCTCAATATGATAAAGTATCTAGGTGGACAGTATGTTTATGTCGTGCCAACACAAATTGTAGACGCGCATCTGACAAAGCTATCTAAGACGGGTCCACAGGTTGTTCCTGAAAAGCTGCACTGGGCGCCACTGCACCTAGACATTAAACGTGACAAGTGGTCATTGAAGGCGATGACTGCAGACAAGGAGGATTAAGAGATGCAGCGGGGATACTGGTGCATCAGGTCGAACGTTGTGCTTGTTTTAATGTTTCTATCTACGTTTGCTCGAGTTTACTTTCCACTTCAGGGTTTGATATATGAGGTTGATGGCTGCTCTTGCCAGCTGAAATGCCTACGGCTGTGCTGGGGCTCACTCACTTTGCGAATGTCCGAGAGGCAGCTAACTGACCTGCAACGAGTTTGTTTACTGCGGGTGGAATCATCTTATGAGGAGCATCACGTGACCCTTGACCATGTTCGAAGATGGCCATGTTGAGTAATAACGTCGCCTGGCGTTTATCTCGGGTCGATACAACGAGTTTTCAGGTAGTTCGCTGGCGCGAGCACACAAAGTGTCTTCACACTCGAACTCAGTGCGGACGTCAGTGTTGGTGTCAAATTGTACGTATGAATAGCAGGGGCTCTTTTCCAGGTTAAGCTCTTGTGTATGTGCGTTTCTATTACCTTGGACGACACAATCTGCAGCACTTTAGTTGCGTGAACTTGGGCCTTGCAGACGGACGAGACATCTGCCAGCGGTATATCTAGTGCCTATCGATTGCAGTAACGTTTTGGGTCATCTTGTAATGCTGGCCGCGGCATTTTGAGGATTGTAAAGGCGTCGCTATGCATGGAAGTACAAGTACTTGCGCCACGCTGGGACTTGTATGCGATTCTTTGCTGCGTCAAGTGAAGGGCTTCAACGTTCAAAGTAATAGAGTACTGGCATCATCTAAATCGACGGAGCTGTGCTGCTGTGAGTGTCATGATGCTGGTTGCTGCGTACAAGATACAGTTCATAAACTTCATGTGATGAGAAATGACAAAGAATCTCAATAACTCACTGCTTGTTGTACGTGATCATCATCGGTCAGCAGAAGCTTGTATCTGATGTAGCAACAGGAGCTACCACGGTCACTGGTTGAAACCAGCAGCAACCGAGGAAGGCTCACGAGGACATGCAGAGCGAAGTGGCTGTGAAGTTTGCACTTCTGTGCGATGTGAAGCTCACGACAAACCAGGTGGACTTGCGCGCGGGTGGACGGCCAACTCCTTCACAGGTCGTCAGTAGTAGCGCGTTTTGCTCATTCTCGAGACACGATCAGGCACTGCGACGTATGTACCATCATCATATTGGTGTGGCTTGCGCACCGATTGGACTGTGAAGCAGGTTACGAGCCAAGTAGAGGCCAACTCATTGTAGGCGTTGGTCGTGTAGAGTCTGGTGAGCGGGGGTTGTGTCGTATATCTGCCATCACTGCAGACAACAATAACGTACGAGTGAAGGCAAATTTCTACCGACGCGCCCACATTCTGCAAACACACACGCACATCGTCATTGTGGGGTTGTTAGTAGCTCACGATGGTTTCGTCTCAATTTTCAACGATACCTTTCGATATTTGTTACAATGGCAAGAAGCATGAATCATAGTGTCATCCCCAATACGTTCATTTGACTAGTTTTCTATCTACTCTTGCGTGGAGGTAGGTGCTCTTTGTGTCCCTGTCTTCACTCGGGAGCGTCCACTAATCTGCAATTGACGAATATGTGCTACTACTTGACTATTTCTTGAACGGCACTCAACATTAATGAGCTCAAGCCAGCAAGTGAGCTTCATGCTTATGAGACTGTTGCCTTGTGACAAGCCAACTGAAATTCTTTCTTCTGGGCCGGAGTCATCTCGTTCTGCACAGTCTCGAGGACATCAGAAAGACCGTTACCCTGTAGCAACTTGAAGCACTGCAAGTGATGCCATTCCATGAGCATGAAGCCTTCGACGTGGATAAACATCAGACCGAGTTGCCATTCATCCTTAGCAATACACTTGGAGCAGACTTGACAGGTGGTCGTGGCAATAGGGGCGATACGGGCTACAGCTTGGTCGCAGCGACTCCATGAATTGCTGGTCCGCGGACTCGTTCCTGGTGGCGGTACCTGGGGAAGTTGATCCATTTCAGAAGACATTTTTTGAAATCCTTGGTAGTGTTGACTTGTGGACTCGTCTCGATTGCAGTGAGCAGGTTGCCTGGTTAGTGCTCCTGCGTAGGATGTACTAAGATTTGAAAGCTAAAGCTTGGGTCGTGAAGGCTCTGTAGTTGTAGAGCAAGCGAGATATCCAATGTCGAGGCGTTGGAAGGGGGCTGGCTGGATCCACTGCGTAAACTTTGGTCTCCTTCGTGACTTCAGTGGCAGTGGCTACTTGAACTTCTTCTTCTGGAGCTCTCTGTGGGTGTGACAGAAAATTTTGTTGTGATGTTTCAGTTTTGTCGGAGTCGGCTCGGCGTCTCGGAGCACCATTACTCAAGCCAAAGCCAATTTTTTCACCGTCGTCAAAGACTAAGCATTCGTCCCATTGCTGTTTACAACCGCACGACTGTAGCCGACTTAGCCAAATCTCCAGTAGCTCTGCTGTGGTGCACGGTGTAAGTATGTGATTACTGGAACTTTACCGTCAAGATCGAAACAAACACGAACGCATGCTGCAACAAAGACTCCACGACTTGTGGTAGGTAGAACTGTATCGTGTATCACATCGCCATCAGGCTGGATTTATATACGACAAAATCGAAACAACCAGCTAAACCAGAGTGTTGCCCTGTCTTGCACCGCTCCAGAATGATGCACGTCGGAAGATAGTGTTGTTCAAAGCTCGGGCTTGACATACGTGCGTTTTGAAATTTTGTCACGCAAGTGCGGGACGCCAGTGACTTGGTCGAATCTCAAGATCGATCTGCACAAATGATGATACGAACGCTCACATTTTTCAAACCTCTTTTGTCGTAGACAGACAATCCCATTAATATCTCGGGATGATACAATCTAGAGGCTTTTACCTTGCCATTCACTCAGTCGACGTCCGTCGGATTCCTACTACTACTACTACGTAAACTAAGTAAATGAGACCTCTATTGTTACCAAAGGGTTAGT
This sequence comes from Peronospora belbahrii, assembly GCA_920618645.1. Classification (NCBI taxonomy): domain Eukaryota; phylum Oomycota; class Peronosporomycetes; order Peronosporales; family Peronosporaceae; genus Peronospora; species Peronospora belbahrii. The sequence continues at coordinate 116,388 of CAKKTJ010000297.1, read as the reverse complement.
TTGGAATATTCAACACCATTAACAAGGGTATTCCATTCATTCTTTCGTGTCTAGAGTCACACACACACTCTCTCTCTAGTATATCAGTGATTGTTTCTTGTCCAACAACTTCTGTCTCTTGACTCCGTACTTCTTGAGCTTTTCTCGTCTTGTCTGCTATATTCGTGTCAAGGTAGACGAACAGAAAAACGGCTACTGGTTGCCACATTGCGCAGGCACTTTATTGCAAATCGACTTGATTGACCAAGTCCAATTTTTTTCATTCTAGAGCCGATCCATCGAAACTTGTGGATTCTGCATAAAAGTCTCCCCTTCGTCCACGGCCATGCCACTCATGCCTTAGTTGGAAGGATTAAGCAATATTTGCCTGTGATCTGCGCCAACAACGGCGCGATGAAACAAAATTTTCGCCAAACTTTGGCAGTTAGTTGCAAGACTTTACCACTTGTCAAGGTCCTTTAGGTTGGATTGGAACGATGGAAGGACCTTGTAAGTAGATAGTTCATTGCTGCGAATATGAGTGACAGGAATACCAAGCTAAGGACGGTCGTGGTGTCATCTTATGCACAGCTTTAGCGTAAAAAAGTGGTAATTTTTCTTTATCAATCTTCACCAACAGCTTCTCCACATCCTGCCAACTAGAAAATCCGTCCACTTACATGTTTCGGGGTAAATGGCAAAAGGCTACATAATGTTACTCTTATTGAGTTCGCTCGCTTACATGAAATCGTCCGTTCCGCTGCCGTCTTCCTGTGTATCCAAATGCACCGCTTGAAAGCGCTCGTTGCTATCGCGGATCTCGTCCTCACTGTCATCATACTCCACTGTCTCTGCGTCCGCGTCGACATCCACAGTCTCTACGACCATGTCAGATGACGGCACGATTGGAGCACTCAGTCCCTCTTCGCGCTCGGAAAACCCACCTCCGGCCATGTAACCATCAACTAAATCAGATGCATCTACGGCGTCACCTTTACCATGTAGTGCGGCAACTGTAGAGCTATAGAGACGAACCGTTGGCACGGGAGGCTTGGCCTTCTCGTTCTTGATCCACACCTTCCACCCATCAACTGGCGGAGACTCGTCATCAATGTGCGACTGTACAAAGTAAAAATCTTCGTCCGACATCGTTCCGAGCAGGTTCTTGTTCGGAGAGTAGGAAATATACCAACGTCGGGCCTTGCTAGGCATGCAGCATCGGAAAAGCGTGTACTCAATGTCGCTCTTCACGCAAGCGTACGTCAAGCAGTTGTCGTGAATGTGAGATGTACTAACGTACACACCATTGACGGGGGCATATCCCGCACCTTCTACCACGTATCGCCGTTGTTCCTCCTGGTATGGGATACCCAACGCTTCACTCAACCGCCACAGCATCTCCTGTTTCGCTGGCTCGCGTCTCAGTAAAGACAAACGTCCACCCAGGCTAGGTTGAAGAGACTCTAGACGCAGCCACTCATATAACCATTCCCATTCGCTTCGATGCTCATCTAACCACGCACTGACGGCAGGCACACGTGCACGCAGCTCCAGCACTAAAACCAGTTGCCGGTACACGAAAAGCGGAGCGTGCGTGGCACTCGCATATTGTGGGCGCAAATTCTCTCGGCTTCGCGCTGAACTAAGCAAGCCGTAGTCGTTGTGAGCCAGCGCCAGATCCACAAGCTCTTTCTGATATGCACATTCATAGCCTAGCACACGCTGTACCGCTAGAGCGCATGCGTCGACGACGGGTTGCCCTTTCCATCCCGGCTCAGTGCTCTGGAGGCAGTGCAAAAGAGCACGCAATAGACGCCGAGATGTCTCCTGATCTCCCAAACTCAACCGTAACAGCAACTCCGACGTCGTTTCTGCCTCTTCCTCAAGGGCGGAGTCAAAGAACACATCGTTAAGCAACGCTTCGCAACTTAGAGCACTCAATCCCTCAAGAACTTGACTCCCGGTTGGCAAGTCTCCACTTGATAAGTGACGCCGGAGATCCTCACTGAAGCCAAAAGCACGGAGATGCTGCAGCACTGACTTAGTCGATGATCCTGCCATGTCCGTATAGAACAGCATAAAACCATCAAGCTCAATGCGTGAAGCACTTGTTCCAAATTCGTCCTTTGCTGCGTCATCTGGTGGAGTGCCGTATTTAGCTAGCATACTCCGAGCCTGCTGTTCAACTACTGGACTGTTTACAGCACTGCTGAGTGACACGGAAAAGTACTTTTTAAGCTCTTCGAGGCCCAAACCTGGGTTGCCATCCGCGCCTCCTAGTTTCTGGTAGTCTTCAAATATTTCTGTCAGCGCGCGCTCGGCTTTCTCCGACAAAATGGTGCGGTGCGGGTACTGCGTGCTACTCTCCATGAGCAAAGGTTCCGTCGTACGCCTAGGCAGTCCTAGCACTGCGATAACAGCCTCGAGCAGATACTGGTAGTCCGGCGACGCATACCGTGAAGCTGTCGGTTGCAACGTCGAGGATGGAAATGCATCTTTCAACACACTTGGGCCCCGTTCATAAAGGAAGAAGTTGATTAAGCGCGCAATCATCTCAACCTGTTGCAACTGAGTACGCGCCGTGACACTGATTTCAGCGCAGTTGCGTATGAGCAGAAAACACTCCTCCAAATGGGACTGCTGTGTTATCGATGTCTGATCCAAGAAAGAAGCGATAGCCTCCACAAACGCACGAATGATTGCTGCATCAGCAGCAACCGCTACTTCAGCGCTCGCTTCATTCGATGCAGTTTGCTCTTCCTTCGTATGAGCCTCGTACGCCGTAAGTGCTCGAGATACTAGGTGTACAAATGACTGGCGCGCAATCGAGTCCGGGCACTCGAACAGCAATCCACGCAACCACACAACTCGCTTTGACGTCGATAGAGCCGAGAAAAAGCGTACACATATAGCTTTGGAACGCGCGAACTTGGATGCAATCACAGTAATCCATCGTGCAATTCCTTGTTTTTCACGCGAATGTAATAGCACGCTCAAAACAAACTCAACTCCAATTTCCATTAGTGCCATTTGAATTTCGTCGTCAGCTCGAGCTGACGAGACTGCTGATACTACCGGTGCAGCCGGCAAAGCCACAGCTTTGTTTAGCTGCGGCGAAGGTGGTAAAGCCATTAGATCCTCTTCCGTGGCTGGGACTTGCGTTGCTTTGATGTACTGGGACTGCACCATCTCGCGCAAGAACTCGTGAAATTCGACATCAAACAGGTACGAGTTTTGCAGGAATATCTCGTTAGACTTCCAAACTTCAGCTTCGTACTCACAATGTTCTTCATCAGGAGCAGCAACAACAACGTCAGTAGAAGTCTCCGAGTCAGTCACGGCCTTAGCAACGAGTACAGATGCAGGTTCAACGGGGACAACTTTCTCGTAATACAGCATGAGTGCATTGCTAAAGACTTCCATCTCCATAGAGTTGTTTGATCCGTGCCATGAGCGTCGCTGAACTCCACCAAAGCACTCAGCCTCGATATTGCTAGGGTCAAACGGCGTCACGTCTTCGTCGTCATATTTAAACCACTTTTCAGACATATGGTCGTAAATAAACGAATAATAGTGGCCGCCTTGTGCTACACCAGAGTGCACCAAAATGCCCTTCAGGCGGTATTCGTAGTTAGGATCCGACTTGACGCTGCTTCTTTCATCGCCTTCAACGCTGCTTCCGCCAGTCGCACTTTGTGGTGAAGCAGCAAGTTTAATATCTGACATAGGTGACGCTGAAGCTGGAACCGCTGGTGCCTCGCCGTTGACGTCGGTGATGAATTCATCCGAGTCGCTCGAATCGTCAGAGGCCATGTCTTCATCAGTCGACGTTTCTTCGCGATCTTGCTGCAAGTTAGAGCGCGCTTCCTGCTCTTCAATGCCTGCCTTAGTGTATGGTTTCATACTCAGACGCATGGGAAACGAACACCGATTGTTCAACTTGACTGTCTCAAACGTTGTGTAATCCAGATCAAAACGCTTTAAATGAAGAATCAACAGATTTGGTAGCGATCCAAAGCAGGTGCGGCGCACCGCAGCCTTTTTTGTCGCACAAAGCTCACATTCCACCTTGTTGTCACCGTCCATGAGTTCCCCTTCGACAAAAGCTAAGAGCGACTCCTCAATGCTTTCCTTTCCACGGATCTGTAACTCTAAGCGGATAAATGGCTCTTCACGTTCGTAGCGGTGTCCGCAATCCTTCGGAAGCTTTTGAGATATGAGCTTGCCGCCAAGTACGTCCTGCAAACATCTCGTACCCTGAGGTGTCGTCTTAAGGCCCGTCTCTAAACGATCTAATAGTTTATCACAAAATTCGGTCGCGTCATTCTGCTGATAGACCGAGAACTCCAAGTTTAGACACGTGCATGAGTCGACAAATGCCTTCGGGTTGAAATAACGCATTTCACTGTCACGCAAGTAGCAAAACGTGCGCTGAAGTTGACGAAGAACTTCCAACGTCGCGTCAGTGCCCGTCAACTCCGGTTGCAAAATAACATAACGCCCATTTTCATTTCCTGGTCGCCCCTCTGCCAGCACAAAACTTGCCTCGCTTCCATTCTCGTATCGCATCATGTGCTGGCCAGACGTAGCATCATATCCCACAACGTTTGCTTCGTAAACACGGCCTCCCATGACACTCCAGCGCCACACGGCAGCCCACCAAGCGTTCTGGAAAACTTTCTGCCTCTGATTTCGTAGGTTCTTGTGGAGTGGGGCGGAGTGCCACCTTGGCACCCAGTAGTCCTTGGCGTAGAGTGGGATGCATGAACAACTGCTGCAAGAACGAATTCATGTAGCACGAACAGCCTTGATTTTTGAGTCCAACGTGCTCACCGTTGCCACGTGTTTCAATGTTGTTCTCTTGACCCCACTTGAATCGCAAAGCATCACTTCGCGTAAACAGCCGGATAAGACGGTCACGCAAGTTATGCAAGATACTGGCGTCCGAAGAAATTGCGCTCGCTAGCAGCCTGAATGCAGGACGTCTTGTCTCCAGCGACAGGCACAGCGGACAGCGACGTCGATTTTCAGAAGGCAAAGTGAACAAACACTCTTCATAGACGACGTCTACAATCTCGCGGGCAATTTCGGCTCGCACATCGGCGTGCACCACAAGCACTTCACGCAAAAACTCCAAGAACCCGATCAAGACTTCACCAGAGCGCTCGTTACAGGCTAAAAATTTCCTCGAAAAGCCATGACGTAATTTTGCCACCACAGCCTGGGCAAGCTTTTGGCAATTCGAGGATGCATTGCCGCCCTCAAGACGTGCCAAAGAGCAAAGTATGCGTTTATACTGATCGCACGGCGCAGTCACGCTCTCAATACGATCGATAGATTGTATGCACTCTTCAAATACCACTTCAGCTGCTGCATCGGACGCCTTACATACGGATTCCAGTGACGAAAGCCACTGGTCCCGGACATGCTCTGATTCAACCTTCGTGAAAATAATGGTAATAATTGCCCGTGGCTCTAGCGCTTTGATGTACTTTGCTGCTGCATCATGCGCAATCGACACTATTGACTCCACGGTCTTTACGGCATCAACAAAAATTCGATATGCAGTCTTGTCGGCAGAAGTTGTTTCCTCGACTCGCGCGTACTCAGATCCCACAAGCTCTGCAATCTTCAGCACCAACTGATCGTACCGACTCTGCTCCACGATAATTTTGGTCCTATGTGTTTCCACATCGACGCCCTTATCAAGGTCGGTAGTCACCGAGCCCATACCACGAAACACATCATCCGGGGTCTCTCCGTTTGCAGTCGCTAAATACAGCCCATTATCATGGCCCGAATCGAACAAACAAAACTTTAGAATACGAAGAGCCACTGCAGCACCTTCATTAAAGGAGCTCTTGTGGAAATTTGCGCTTATAAAATACGAAAGCACTTCGTGAAATCCGCCTCCAGAAATAAAGCGCTGGAGATAAGTCTGAGCAAACGGGATCTTAGCAACCTCCGAAGGAAGTAACAACGCATCCATTATTTGGAGAGTGTAAATTGCCTGGTGAGATGATATTCCTTTCACCAAAGATGACCAATCGGGCTTGTTTTCTTCTTTAGCGGGTTGAACCGAGGAAATACTCATACTCACATCGCCATCGCTCATCGAAGCTGTGCCAATGTTAGAAACACGGTTCAACAGCTCTTCACTAGTAGGTATTTGCTTTAAAATGGCCCAAAGCAACTCGTGGGCAGAATGTCCCTCCACAATGTCGAGCACACGGAAAAGCACCTCAAAATAAGAAGCATTACGAGCAATCACTAGACCAGGGTGAGACTTGGGCGCAGCGGACAAAGAAGAAGGCGACCCCTTGCCCATTGAAATCATTAAGTCTTGGTCCATCATATTGGGACTAGAACGTTGCACGATGGAGTTGAACATCAGTACACGCACTTCACTGGACTCCGTGATCTGCAAGTCTGCGAGAGTTTTTTGATCTCCTATGATCGCCGACCCAGACGAAAGGATTTTTGACTGCTGCATGGGATGGTTTACTAACTTCTCGATCTGTTTGCGAAATAACCACAATGTCTGATTCGAGTACGCGGATGCTTGCATTGTTCGAACCACATTGTCGTGACCCGAAGCTGCTGTCGCAGAAGCTCCCACCCCGCTCACGTTCGATGAAGGAATTCGTTGGGCTATTATCTTGACTGTGAAGTATGCGCCGCGACCGCTTAGACCGTGTGGAACAAACGTATGCTTGTTCCGAGCACTAGACACCAGTCCTGTCAGAAGATTTGAACATTGCTGCACCAACTTCAGTGAGTCTGGTGAGCTGTCCTTCACCGTAGATAGCTGCTTAAACACACGAGACAAAAAATCTTTTACACCTTCATCGGATTCGCCTTCACCCTCGTGGCTCAGCTCAGCAGACGATCGCTCATAAACACGAAGCAACTCACGTGTAGCCATTTCGGCGACTTCAAGAGGAGCCTCAAATGCGATACGCCATAGAGCATCCATTCCGAGAAGATTCAGCGTGTTGTCTGAAGGCGCATTGGCGCGCTGCATCAGCTTCTGTTGCGCGTTTAATCCCACAAAGTAAGTATTAAAACACTTGTAGCCCATAGATCCTAGTGTTCGGAAGTCAGTTTGTTTGCACAACAGCTCATTGAAAACGTAGAAGCATACGTCCAAGTTGAAGGCTGAGCTAATCGATCCACCAACCATGTTTGCAACAGGTGCTGTTCCACCTTGTTGGTGACCGCAGCGTATGCTCGTTTGATTAAAAAATATCAAACAAAATTCACGTTCAGCAGGTGATGACGAGAGTACCTTCCACAAACGTTCAATCTGTGGGATCGATAGCTCCAGCTTCGGTGACTTTACGTGAACATAGTGTATCAATTCTAAGCGATGCCCAATAGCGGTGCGATAACTGGGTGACTGCTTATCGGTTCGTCGAGCCACAAACGTCGCAAGCTCGTCAAACAATAAACTTACCAAACCATGCTCCAAATTGAGTGATTCCACCACAAGAGCCTGGTCCATTCGGTAAGAGTCAATAAGAAATTTAAGAAGCTCCAATGACTTGGACGCTGTGGCATCCTTGTTTGTTACCTCCACCGATGTCACAGACGAAGAAGACATAACTGAGTTGCTGTTGCCAAGAGCTGCAGAGGGCAACAATACTGCAGAATCTGGTGTCACGTTTGACAACAAGCACGATTTCTTGATTCCATCAATGCATTCGTTCAAAAATGCCTTTCGAAGCGGCTCCCCGTATTCGCTTCGTAGCCCTTCTTGAAAAAAATCACGCAAACTTCTACTTAATCGAATATTCGCAATGCTACAGTGCATTTGAATCGACCACAGCAGCTGCAAGATTGCGGTCGTGACGTTGACATTGCGGTCCATAAGAAAGCTTGGAGAGTTGGTTGCTAGCCGCTGCATTAACGAAATCAGTTCTGGAAAAGATTCGTTCTTTTCCAAGCTTCGCAATAGCGAGGCATGAATGCTTTCCACAAGATGCAATAGCAGCTCGTTCGATAAAAAATGGTACCGTGGTGATCAGTAAATTGTGGATTTCGTGCACCAATGTCTGATCCTTCTGGATACAAGATTGCCAAATCACGTCAATAGAGTTCGTATCCAACCTGTTCGACTCCGCTAAAAACTTCACCAACAACGCACTGCGCGATACAATCTCACGATGGATTCTGTCACCAAAAATCTCCTCAAGAATCTTTTTTTTCCACAACCCAAGTACTTAATACATTGTCAAGTCGAGCAAGATTCTCTTCGCCATTTTCCTGAACGCTTTCCGCTACGAGCTCAGGAGCTGGAGCCTCTCCTTTTCCCGTAGGGATCCAGTTGTGCGTAGGAGGCAAATACTCTTCGTACTGTGACTGGTGCTGGTAATAATCAATGTCTTGGTCAGATCCAGGCTGCATTTTGTCAGCCTCCGAGATAAACCACCACTTTAGACCACTTTTCATGGTGCAGCAAAAGAGCGTAAACACTTGGCCCGTTTCTTGCTGTCGGAATACGTAAGTTGCCGAGGTCGAATTCGCCTTCAACGTGTACACGCCGTTAATAGCAGCAGTGCCAGCATTTCGGACAAAATACCGAGGAGGAAAAGCTCGTGATGCTCGAGCGCAATTCACAATCTGATTGATTTGCTCTAAACCAAAGAGCCGCAGAGGTAACGAAGTCGATTCCACATATCTCTCCGTGATGTCAAGCCACAAAGCATTAATGGCTTCGGATGATAAGATACCTGCATCCACTAGCCTCCGAATTATACCGATCACGGCCCCCACTGCGTCACTCGACTCTTTCTTTAGGACAGAATCCGATATCTTTGTAAAATATGTCATGACTAGCACCGAAATATTCGTGCAGATGCTCTCTGGCACCGAAGTCCGAAACTCCAACAGTGCTTGCAGCAGGATACGAATATCCTCGCTGTCTATGGCCGCTTCGAGTTCGCTGCCCTCTTGTTGGTTCTGCATCAGCAGCTCCAGTGTGCTCAGTAGCAAGTGAAATCCCTTGAGTTCACAAAAGGCATCAATGCATTGCGCACGCACTTCGGGAGACCCTGGTACCTTATTCCAGTAACTTCCAATCATTGTCGACGTACGCAAGTCTTTATAGAACGTTTTCTTCTTGCTAAATAGCATCGTTAATACTGGTAGTGCTTGAAAATACTTGCCTGCTTTTAACTGAGCAACCACTAACGGGATTGCTAGTGATAAACACTGTGTCACACATGACTTTTCAAACGATCCAATCTTGCTTGCACTGCATGAACAGACACCAAAAACAAAAACAAAAAAAGACGTTAGTATTCTTTAATCCATCTAGCAATAGAAAAAGAAGATATAACGCCTTCTCAATAGAAGACGACGACGACAACGCACTACTGCTGGTCCAACATGATACTGATAATCTTTGCAAACGCATCATCAAGAAACGCTTGACTCTCTGGTCGTTCTAAATGCTGATAGGCTGAATTCAAGACTTTAACAGCATTTTGCCATCCAACGGTTGATTTTAAGCGTAAATCTTCCTGTACAACGTGAAAAAGCTCCAGTTCTTCGTCTTCCATGGTATTTACTTGACTTTCTGTCCGTTCTTGACTCTTTTTACGACGTTTTTGACTCTCCTTGTCCTGAGCAGGAGCACGATCCATTGAACGCACGTGCAGCTTTTTTTTCTCTTGCTCGCTGCTGCTCGTTAAGAGACTGTAGCTAGGGCTTCTTGGTAGATTCGATATTGTGTAGGCAGCCACAAGGCTACGGATGTTGTTTAAGTTGCGGTAACAAAGTTGTCGGGGGGTCGTAAAGTTGCAGCAAGCTTTGATCTTGCTTTGACTTTTTCCACTGTTTTTCCTTGTCCGACCTTCTTCTTCTTCTTGTGCTTGTTTCGCACTATGACGTCTCGTCTTGACTTTCTCTGTATCTTATACTATACTTGGACTCTTTACTTGATACAAACGTATAAAGTAGCACCAAGAAGAAGAGAAGAAGTAAGAGAAGAGAAAAAAAGCGCTTTTTCCAACAGCTTAAAAAAAACGAGAAGGAGCGTTGAAAGTTTTCTCCCCTCGGTGTTTTGTTTTTTGTTGGAATCTTAAGTGCGGATCACATGCGTTCACTAAGTTCGTTTTCATTCGAGCGTCTTAAGTATTTTTTTGAAAAAACTCGAATAGAAGAAAAAAAAATAACTCCATGTCGATATACCGGTATATTACTACCTCCGAGAGAGCGCAAGCTATGGCCGTTGACATGGATCAAGGTATTTCAATTGATGAGGTACTAGATGAGGAAACATTTCTCACGATGTTGGACGAGATACTGCGACAATCCATGACTCATTTTGATCATGCGTGTCTCATCTTAAGTACGTCTCAAGTGGATGTATTAGCTCGACGTTTACATGATGCATTAGTACCGAAACGAGATCAAGAGACGTGTTTAATCGAGGCATGGACGATACAACCACAAGTTCAAGTAAAGACTAAATCCAGTGCTCATATTCAAGTACTTAAACTATCGACCATCTTGCGACAAGTGGAGAGACTGCGTGTGTACAAGTCATGGAGTTTCGAGAGATGGGAGACGATTCCCATTCAAATGGATATATTTCCATCCCTTTGTGTCATTGAAACACTCCATATGGACATGATGGAGCTTCAATATGTTCATTACTTTGCAAAACAATTGAAAGAACTTCATATTGAACATACTAGTGAAACAATAACATTAAAGCAATTACTAGCTCCAGAGAAAATGACGACACCATGTTGGACAAAGCTTACGAAGCTTCAGATGAATTGTTGTACGCTAAAAGCTGTAGATCAGTCGGTGAGCTTATTGAAAACTATTAGAACGTTGGATCTCGGCTGGAACAAGATTGATACTTTTGACTCGAACGTGACGACGGAATCACTTGAGGTTTTGAATTTATGCCATAATCAATTGAACATTGTACCACCTATTCATGAGCTACGTAGATTAAGGGAGCTGGATTTGTCAGTGAACCAGCTCGTGTCCCTGAAAGGGCTAGAGACACTTGAGACGCTAGAACGTCTGGACATTTCTCACAATTTGATCGACGATATCGAGGAAGTAGAGTTGTTGACTAGACTGCAGAAGCTCAGGTATTTGAAGATGGAGTTCAACCCGATTGCACGTCGACCAGACTATAGACGGGAAGTGTTATTTTACTTGGGTGAGCTGATTGAGCTAGACGGCCACTGCTGGAGCGAACCTGAGATAAGCAGTATGAAAAATCGGCGTATGTTGATGATATTGGATGGCGTGAACCTGCGTAATACCGTCGAGAGGAGTCTTTGGGAGCAGTTTGATGGTGCCCCAGTGTATCCTAGGGCTCATGTCCCGAGTGGCATTGTTATGAAGAACCCAAAGATGGTACTTAGGTACCCTTGCCTTCCTCGGTCCCAAACTGTTCCTGCTCAATTTGTAGAAATACAAAACCCGCTGTCAACGTATCCAATAAAGAGCAATCAGTCTCGGCATGATGGTGATACACAAAACAGAGACAGCACCTCAAGGACATTTGATAACATTCAAAGCTCGCATGGTGTGCGACCGTCTATTCAAACTGTTGACGATTACTTTAGCACGCAGCGAAATGTCACAGTATCAACGATGAGTCAAGTCAGCCAGGAATGTGACGAGCAAGCTGCGATGACTGGTACGTGCTTTATGTGGTTACTTGTCTTGATTGCCGACTACCTGACGGGGTTTTCATACCTTAGACGAAGAAAACACTGATGCTTCTACCACAAAACAAACTCAAGTGCTCAGTCGCAAACTTTCGACACCTATTTTCACACGAGACGTTGAAGAAGAAGATTCAATGTTTGTGCGAGGAAGCAATGATAATGATAGTGCAGATATACACGTTACGCGATCTACACCACAAACGCAGACCTCAGCTTATCAGGTGCGGGAATTTATCTCGCATACTATATCATTTGTCAAAGTATCCTTATGCAATGTTTAATACACTTTGTAGCAACTTGGACGAAGTTTCAGCGTTCGAGTGCTTTTAAGTGCAAAAGAGGCTGCAGAGCTTGACTTACATTTTAGAATAGATGGTGTCCCAGCGAATGTAGAAATTAAGGTACGTGATGTCGTCGCTACTGAACCCTTTTGTTTCATACTTGTAAGTAACTGATGAATTTGGTTTATGTTTGACAGCATCAAAAATTGATTGAAAAGTTTACTATCAGCAATGGCAAAGACCCAATAGCTATCACGCGGTGGCTGCCAGATGTCATCGCCGTCGGTACATCAATGCACTCGAATCGCGCAAAGATTATCACGATGAAGTTGCAGTCACGTGGATTATCAAACACAATGGATGCTGCCTATCAGTTTGACTCAGTTGCGCCATTGGAGACTTTGCTTTTGTCACTGATAACTCGTCTCTTCCAGCAGTACAAGAGCCATATTGTGAATTGCAATTGTGCAAATTGTGGAGCTATTTCTCTGCTCACGCCCAGATACCCTGAACGGACAGAAGCTAACGATCCCTTAACTGTTTATTTGTGCTTGCTGTGTTCGAGCTGCAACGTGCGAGAGATTTCTTTCAAGAAGCTTGTTGCGCTTTGTGCTAACGAAGGAATTGCCATTCCAAGCAGCATTTCGCTAGCACCGTCACCGCGAGAAGCAATTACTGAAGGGTTTTATATCGAGGAGCCATCAGCCACTGATGCAGCTATGGACTCGAGCATGCATGAGTGTATCATGGTTTCGTGCAATAGTATTCGCGAAGTTACAGCTTTTTCGAAGAAATTGGGTAGAGATGAAGTGCAGAATGACGAGTGGAACGATGCTATTGTGCACGCTATGACTACTTCAATGCGGTGAGAGCAAGAAAATCAATGAATTGAGATTTCCATTCTCTGCAAAACAACATCAATCAGGCTTTATGTCTATCGTTCATGACGACAACGTGTCTCCTCTTAGTCTCTGTGGCTTGATTGAGTATGCTCTGAAAATGGAGTATACAGTAGAATCAGCAGAAACTCAGCAACCAACAAGACCACACCATCGAAGATAAATTTGGGTGCAAAGATAGCCCACACCATTAAATGCCTTCGTTGAAGCGCGACAAACACCATTGATACCAGCGCATTAAGAGAGAAGTAGGCTGAAAAAGCAAGCACTACTGTGGCTCCATCCGTATGTCGCTTCAAGCTTAACCAAGGCAGTGTCAATATTGCCAGCGCAAAGCATCCAAACGTGTTGAGACCGAGAAGAGCCCCTGCAACGTAAAAGTTGAAGACGTCAAAGCCTATAAATCCAGCGGCGTTTTGTAAACTCGTAAATGTGTTTGCATGGCCCGTTGTGAAGAACGCTTGGTATGAGCAAGAAGCCAAGAGCAGTATCCACGGTGTTATGTCTCCACATGGTTTTGAAGCAGTGATCTGATGACAAGAGACAATGAATGACAAGCTCAGACACTGCACAACCTGACATAAGACTGTAAGCGGGGATGTCGGCCCCAGCACTAGCATAAATACTGGGACGAGTTGCCAAACCAACAGCAAGTGGTCATGTGTCGGTTGCCCAGTTCGTTCGCTGGAATTTCTCATGGTTTGCGGTACTACGCGCGTGAGTAGGCAAAAGAGCGCTCCCAAGAAGATTAAAAAAACGAACCGCGGCAGCCACAGTCTCCAGATAGTAATATGGATAGGTGAAGTAGCCCAATAGATTGCGCACGCGCAGTAGCTCATTAATGATGATGTGAGCATCATTCGACTCGTGAGGGACAGCGTCTGCCCGGTGTATTTTGTCACCTGCACGGAGGATGCAACAGCAAGAACAGCTATACCAATCACTGGAGCAAACGTTCGTCCCATTGTCACCGATGATTTAATAATATTGGGCGGCTCCAGTGCGCTGCTCAATCGTGTTGCACAGACGAAAGCTAGCGCAGAACCCGTAGCGACGTTCCGGTTGGTATCGAAGCGTTGGGTATACGCGAGCAAGAAAAATCCTGTGGTTGCTGACAAGTATTGCATAACTTTGTCTTCCGCTACGATATAGCTGTTGGAGAGAAGTGCTAGCGCATGAAGCATTACAATTACTGCAGACACCACCCACACCGCTACAATCGAAGACAGCAGTTTTCTTAGGTTTGCTCCGGTTATGGACGCTTTGCATGATCGTCGAAACACACAATGCGAGGTCATGCTTGCTAGGCCAGTGCAAGAAGCAGCAATCAGTCCTCGTGAAAGTTGGGCTGCTGGGAGAAGTGGAAAGTTCATACTTGCGGGACAAACGAAGAGCAGACTGCCCATTCCGACTACAACACCTAGTGGGGGACTCCACGACTCGCTCAATGAATGAGCGTAAGCAGCTCGCGTAGATATAGCGCCAATGATGAAGGCCCACAAAAGAAGCATTATTCCCCAGCTCATGCTGCATAGATCAAACTGCGTCCAAATGGAACGCCCTAACGATAAGGCTTCGCGCAAGTACTTCTGTTGCAGCTTTGACAAATCTTCGTGAAGACGTAGTAGCAACGGAAGATCTGCTTTTGAGTACGTGGGGGCGTTATTGCTTCCATGCACTTGTGCAAGTTGATTTTCAAGACGTCGTGTCTCTTCAAAGAGTTTTTCTAGCTGATCATACGCACGCCTAGGCAATTTGGATACAGACGAGTACCTGAAGAGATAACGCCGCACTTGGTCAAGATTTAATCGCAAAGCGCGATTCAGGGTCTGGAATGCAGACAGCGCGCTGTTGTCGCTTTTGTCGGATGAAGACGAGGGCATGAAAAACAGCGACGGGATCACGCTACCAAGGTTACCAAACGGGATTGGTAAGCCAGTCAGCAATGCTAGCGTGGGAACAAGGTCGACTTGTGGCACTTCTCGCGAACCGTCTAGTAATTTCTTGGCATACCTTTGGAGCTCATTTGCATGTGCTGTCTCGCTGTCGCCTGCCGTAGCAACAAGCGGTGCTTTGCTATAAAGAAACAGTGCAGCACCTGTCTCTTCGTCACTAGCCCCACCATGATTTCCATCAGCTGACATGCCATGATCTCCTAGAACAGCTAGCAGCACATCATCGCCATCTGGCATCTCCTTCAATTCCTGTAACAAGCTTGTCAAAATTCCATTCATCTCATCTAGTTTTTCAGCCATAAAGACAGAACTTGGTCCATGTGTATGTCCAACATGGTCGACTCCTAAAAAATGCGCGATGAGGAAATCCCAATCCGGCATGTAAAGTTCTGTAAACAAATGTGTCGTGACGCCACGATCGACCGAGTGAAGATCTTTTACATTGAACGAGTCAAACGCAAATGTTCTCGTAAACTCGTTCTTATAGAGCGTATTCCACGTATCATCTCCCATAAAGACGACTCCACGTTGTTGTGCTCGTAGCTGACGTAATAAATTATCTTCAGCAATCTGACTGCTAGTGGCCATATTATCCTTAATATCTAGAAACGTTGGTAACGATCCAGTCGTCAGTCCTTTAAGACGTTGCATAGTCATCGTAGGTGGATCAGCCACAAACTTGAACAAAAGAGCATGACGTGGTTCACGAGTGAAAGTCTCCTTGAAAACACTTAGTCGATCACTATAGAAACTCGAATGGTGAGAACTTGATCCCGAAACGACAAAATCAAAACGTAATGCATCAATCACTACAAATACAATACGACGAAAGCGACGAGGCATCCAACAATCTTTCGGAGTCGAAGCATTTGTAGCGGATTTGAACATGTCGCCGCATGTTCCACGAAGATGTGGTATGACAGGGTCATGATTTAATGGTAAGACGTGGCAATTGCTGACATCGGGCACTTCAAAACGAGTGAGAAAGAACCCTGTCGTAAATAAATACAGTGCCGCAGCATGTAGTGCGAACAACGTTGCAAACACGGCATATCCCATGACGTAGTCAATACTTTCAAATGTATTCACTACTCTAAGTGTGGGGCAACTATGTATCAACATGATACCCAATGAGGGATCAACAAATGCACATGTTACATACAGATACAGAAAAAAAGGGCTACGTATATGTAGATGCAAAAGAGTTATCAAACCATTTACTTGAATAAAACGTTTTAAGCATCAGCCCAACCCTCGGCATTGTGAAGTCTCACATCGGCGTCCATATTCGGTGAGTTCTGAATCGCGTACAGTAATTTCGTCCGCAATATCTCTTTGCTTGTGTAAGCTGGTAGCCGCAGTGCGAAAAAACACGTCTGGGCATGAGGCAGATATTGGTCAGGGTGACCGACAGCACCAGGATCATGTGCTGCTTGTAGCTTAAAGTTCATGGGAAAATCCTTGGCGCTGTTGGGCATGCGACTTCGCGCCCACACGAACCGCAGAAAAGAGGTTCTCTCCTCGCTTGTCATTTCACGCAACACCTCCCAAAAGTGTTGCACATGTGTCATCGTCTCATCAGCTCCCTCACTGTACTCCGTGCATTGCTGCAGCAGATCCACGTCAACTTCGCGTCGTCCACAAATCAACACTTCGAGTTCACGCGGCGTAAACAACGGCGCTAGCTCCATTGGAAGAACAGATGACAATCCATCCTTGAGTGCTGCGAGTTGTTGGCTACTTTCTGTAAGCCGCGTCTTCTCCACAAGCTGCACATATAGCTCACGATTTGCCAGGGTTACCGGCATCTTTTCGCCCTTGGGAACCAATGGAACCTCAACCCCGTCGCTCAATGTGGTCGATAAGGTCAAGTAGCCAAGCACCTCTTCTCCATCCTCAGTACCAGATCCGAGCTCCTCCACGCGATTCAAGTTGTTAGCTGCAGCAACATCAACACTTTCGAGGTGTACTCGACTGACCTCAAGTCTAGCCAATGGACGCCAAACGAGTGACGGTAAATCTAGCCCCATCTGCAAACCGTGACGTACTGCTGTACCGATTAGTTTTCCCAGGAAACGGTGAAGATCCAGTGCCATCGGCCCGTTTGCTAACAAAGCGGTGCCACAGGACGGGTTCAGCAAAAATTTATCCTGGTTGCTACCTGTGGCGCTTCGGCGGTTTGGGCACGGTATCAGCAGTGGCAGCAAGCCCTGCTCGCCTTGCGCTAACTCAACATTGTCCATCTGCAGCTCGTCGACAATCTGTTCAAAAACCGCACGATAAGGTCCACCGTAGTCATTCACACCCTCACCTAGAAACTTGACCTTGAAAGCACGCCGCTGGCCACCGTGGCCCTTACCGCAGTAAGCGCGGCGGAAGAAGCTGTCGCTCCAGGCGCGCATTTCTCGGTAAAGTTGACCAAATACTGAACGACGCAATCGATCACCAGGTTGTGCAAGCAAACTCAGTTTTGACGCTTGCGCGTGAATTCGGTTGATCCGAATAACGCGTATCTCACGTGGATCTTCATACTCGTCCGAAGGAAGCGGCGTACTTGTTGTCGTTGCCCGCAGGACGTCGTCCCAGAAGGCTCGTTTAGTGCTTGTGAACACTAATCGTCGAAGCAAACGTAATTTCAGACTCATTGACAGGACTAAACGCTTCGTGGAAATGCTGCCTCTCGTACTGCCTGCGACTTCAATCGGTTGAGTGCAGCTTCCATCGTCAGGCTGGATCGCAATAACCGGAAGCACGCGAAGGATTTTATTGTTCAGCACCCTCAGTACTGCAGTGCGTGCACGCAACTCGGGACCAGTCATATTCTTCAGCGCCGGAGATGTAAAATAGTCATCAACGACCAGCGAATGTGTCCGAGAACGTCCACGCGCCGCACTTGTACAGCTGTCGTCTTCTTCCATCTCTCCTGGGGTTACAACATCCATGATATTGAGATTCGTCACGTCCAGCCCAATCGCTGCGCAGTAGGCATTCAGTCGCTCTACCAACTGCATGTCCGATGTCGTTGAATGCGCTCGCGTAGCTAGCTCTACAAATGCATCAAAATTTGTCCTTGCGCACTCTTCTAGCGTCGAACGAGGTTTAAACGGACTGTGCTCTGGTGCGCTTTCATGATCCGACAAATCCATTGCACTGTTCTGGATTAAAGTCATATCCTTACCACCCCGACGAATCAAAAGAAGCTCTGGCAGTTCATTTGGAGACCAATACCAAGCCCAAGACCGGCCTTCGTCGGCACCTTCGTTTCCTTGAGTTTCGGTACGGTACCAAAGGAAACCGCGGTAGACACCTAGTACGACAGCTTCTTCAGGTTGATTCAGCTCTTGTCCGCACTTAGAGCACATCCGAACGCGATCACCGGCCAACAATGGAGCGCCTAGGCCAGCAGCATTGCTGACACGGATGCAGGTAGCCGGCGACGCATCGAAATCAACGGAGATCCCTCGTGGCCGCACATGACACCGCTGCCAGTGTTTGTCACTCCAACGCTTCCACTCCAACCAGCTCTCTCGAAGCAGTTTTGTCGGTAACTCCACACGAGTCTCCACTGGCACGTGTGCTGAGGCTCCAGCTTGCGATCTGAATATGGCCGCAGCTTTCTCTTGCTGAATTGCAACATACCAGGAGTGCAGTGCCTTACTCACATCAACAGCGTCCGAAAGGATTTGTCGCGGAGACACCCCTGGCATCGAGACCCACTTTTGGTTAAGTGTGACGCGATCGCCTCCCTTTCGCATACCAATGCACGGGTACAATGTGCACGAATTACGCTCGCCCTTCATGTTTTCAAATGCGACGCCCAAATCAGATACGATATGCTCGCCAAACTTTATTCCGTCCATGAAAAATGACAACTTGCCTTGCTCCATATTGAGCCGAACACCGATAGTATCACTTGCGTTAAAATGGTCACCGTAGATCCGCTCTGTACTGTTGTGATATGTTGCACGAAAGTTGACAAAGCCCCAGCCGTGCCATCTGTTTAAGCGGCTAGCTAGCGCCGCCTGGGAGCCTGGCGGGCCTGCCTTTTCGCACACGCCAATGAACACACTACCAAACTCTGCCTGCTCAACGTGAACCTCCCAATAGTGAATACCCGTAGTAAACCCTACTGTTCCAAGCGCCAGATTCCGCGACTCTCCACTATTACACGTCACTGATAGCCCATCGGACGAAATTCCAATCGTTGAAAAATGATTGTAGTGGTCCATCGTGAACAAATACTTTGTCGATACCTGCAGCTCTCCACGAATTTCGACAAGTTCACCATCTTTTACCCCCGAGTGCACGTAATCACCATAAAGCGTATCTACCTGAGATGCTTCCTTGCAAGCTGTCTCAGACGAGTCGCACGTCTTAAGCGGGCGCAACGTGTACTTCGTACCAGGTTGCCATTTTTCCGTTCCAAAGCGAAGCGTCCATCCCATGTCAGGGTTGCCACGCGTTAGCTGCAACTCTTGAACGCACAACGAACCATCCGTGTATCTCCACCCAACGACGCGAACAGCAGCCCCGTAGTCTGGCCACTCCATTAATCCAACCAATTTCACAGCCTCGGCGTCGGCAGTCGACATAGCGTCTTCATCAACGGAGAGATACAGCAGCACACCAAGATGAAGCTCGGATCCAAACAACCCCTCTTCCTCTTGTTTTGCTTTTGGAGAAGCATACTGGTGCGTGATGTTGCCGTCTTCGTCCACTTCTACATGTATTAGGTCGAAATTGCCATCTGCTCCCCAGCGGTACGTGTACAAGGAATCGTTTGGCCAACGCACTGACATGCCCTCACCATCCACGCCACTCCATGGTGACACACCCTCAACTGTGCCCACGCTACCTTCACCGCCATCTTGGTCGCGCCATTTCCAATTGGGTCCGCGAATAACCTTGCACCCAACCTTCAGCTCAGGTTGATTGCTCTCCTCTTGCCTTTGCCGTAGCCTGAATTGCGTTAGCGTACCACTCCAAAGCTGCGTGTGTGCATCAGCAAGAACTCCTACGTCATTGCCATGTTTCCATCCTCTCAACTCTTCACCCATAATGCCACGTTTTGCAGCCTCCAACATGTCTATTTCCGGCGTGTTCAGCAAAGATGTATCGAAGACAGGACTTTTATCCGGTAAACGGAACTCAAACGTCGTATCAGCCTTTTCCTGAAGTAACACAGGCATGGCAAGTTTTGTTCGTCGCCCTGGCCCCTTGCTACCTAGACGATTGCCAGAGACTGCAGCAATAGCAGCGGTTGCTGCCATTACATCACTATCTTCACTTACCATGTTGGCAATCGCGGATAGCGTAATGTCTGGAGCCTCTTCGGAGTCACTGTTATCGACTTCCATGTTGGTAGCACCGCTGCTCCTTCGAGCAACACTTTCTTCGTCAACACTTTCGGTGGCATCGCCGACGTCGAGGGTTCCGTTCGACTCATCCAAATTTGAGGATGAATCTCTATCAACTCCTGCTTCCACAGCCGCTGCGCGCTCTGCAGCAAGTTTCTCCTGTTTCACGACTTCTTCGGCAGTCTGTTGTGCCTGCATAAGCTTCTTCTCAGCCATCATTTCCTCATATTCCTTCTGATCAATCGGCTCTAAGTCGGCTTCAATTCGCTTACAGGCCTGCAACTGCTTGGATGAGCTGCTTTCGAATAGCTTATCGGTAGATTGCCCTACTGCACTCATGGCCAAACCAGCAGCAGAAACAAGCTCTACGATGCTTTGGACGTATTTGGAACACACTGGCACGTTGGAATACTCGCGAAAAATTCGCTCATGGGAGAGGTCGACAAGCCGTCGTAACGGTAGCACGTCTAATGCCATTTTCAATCGCGTCTTGGACTGATTATCAATAGCATCGATTTCATCTGAATTAGCAACCCCACTTGACTTCGGTAGGATATCTTGTAGAATGCCCCCAAGGACGGTTGCTCCACGTTCTTTAACGCACATACTAGGAGACTTTAGCGAAGTAACCCAAGCCAGCAGCAATTGTTGCCGGATTTGATCGCGTGAAGGTGATATAAGCTCCTCCTTGCGCTTTTCTAAAGACTCCAGCAACAAACCACTGATCCACTCGGCAAGGAATAGGTTGGGATGGATCAGCACCTCTTTATCAGACCACGTCTGGCCTGCTTCAGCTGTAATCTGCAAAAGTGCTGCAATGATCGAAGCTTCTGACGAATTCCATGGAACTCTAGCGTACTGGCGTTGGGACGCTTTCTTCACTTCTGAAAAGATACAGGAGAGTATTGTATCTACTAAGGGATTGCGATCGCACACCCCTGACGCAACTGTTGAGAGAGCGTCGTCCAGTGCCGATTTCACTACCTCAGAAAGCAAGCCTAGAGCAAATCGACCGGTGGCACCACAATCAAGTAGGTGAAGAGCATCACCGTCAGGTAGCATCAGCGACGGATTCGGTAGCGCATTGGACACATGAAGCGCATTCAAGCTCGCAATGAGCTTTATAAAGTCGATAAATCTCGACGTATGCTCACTATCACTGCTGATATGTAACGCGACATCGCTGGACAAGAACGCTGCGATAGTGAATGGCCCAACCGCTGCTGCAGGCCATTGAGCAAGCAAAGTCAGCAGAGCCCGCCGCGCCTGTAAGATTGCAAGCGAGCGCGTAACTACCAACAACTCGACATACACCCGATTATCGGGAAGTGCTTTGATATCAGCCAAGGCGTCCGCCCTCGTTATGCCGAAGCTAGATGCGAAACCACTACTGCGGCTATGGCCTGAACTCCGAAGCATCGATGGATGCATGTCTCGCACGAAGTATCTGGTGTCGTTCGAGTAATTCTCTTCACCCGCACTTTCTTCAAGGCAATCCTCGCGGGAGCCAATTACATCAAACCCCTTGGGCACAGAACTAAGGTCATTGGTATCACTTAGCGCATTCAGAATAGGCTGGAAACCGGGTGGAGGTTGGTACTTAAACGGAGATCCGCCAAGATTAAATTGCAATCGCTCTCTTCGATTAAAGCTTGCACAGGGGTAAACCCCGCGGGCGAAGTGAATAGCCCTGAAAGCAACACCCATGTTTGCGGACCGCATCTTGCCATTTAAACTAAAAATGACAGTGCCTGCGTCCGCATCGATTCCGCAACCGATGATGTCACCCTGTTTCCACTTAGAACCCCACGACGACGAACGGCCATGCCATCGCTGTTGTCTCCAGCCGTCGTACGCCCATGAATGTGCACCATCCCCAACGCCATCTCCACGATCAGCTGCGCCACAAAACGCCACATCAGCCCATCCAATTTGAATGCAGCCGTTTGTGTGAAGAACAGCTTCGTAGTACCATCGTCCGCTTGAAACAAGGCAGTCAGGTGCGCCAACGCTAGCAAATCCACCACCTACTAGGCCCTCTACCATTAAATCATGCTCTCCGATGCATGCTTGACCACTTACCGCTCGAAGAGGGTTTGGCATGAGCACATTGTTTTCACATTCTGGGATTATACTTGTAACATTTCCATCTGTTGTGTCCTCACAAGAAGCGCGAAGCTTTGCATCTTCATCGCGTCGATCTTCCGCTTCCAAAGCCTCACCATTGGATAAGATCCATGTCAAAGCAGCATCCACATTATTCCTGTTTGCAGCAAGAGCCTTTTTACACCAATTGGAAGGGAACCCCATCTCCGATAACTGTTCCAATAATGGACTGATGACTTCAAAGTCGTCTTTTCGCGTCATTTTCAAGCTGCCCTCTCCACCAGAACCCCGGCTGGACCAGTACTCCGCAACAAGACGCTCCATGTCGCTGCTATGCTCGAAGCAGAAATTAATTGCAGCTTCAACATTCTGAGAGCAACGAGCCAAAGCAACATCACACCATTCCTTTGGAAATCCCATCTCCACCATCTGTTGGACCATCGGGCCCGGCGAGTTATCAGCTTCTTCTGCGCTGCTTGTTTTGCTTTTACCTTCTTTGATATGTGTCGGCGGTGATGGTGCTGCATGAGCACTTCTAATCGAATACCAACGGGACCACAGCAAGAGCCAGCTCTCCTCAAGCGAGGAAATGTCTCCGACTCCTGCCGTTGTAGGTGTCTCGGAAATGGCAACTGTCAGCAAGTCCTTCAAGCCAGCAGACCCAACACCACGAATGAAGGTTGCAGCGCAGTAGTCATTCTTCAGCAATGTAGCAGCAGCACGAAGGCCATGTTGGCACAACAGCATTCGATGAAGTCGCGACTCCTTCTCCATCTCGGCCATAACGTCAGTAGGTTCTGCGGGCAAAGTGGATTCGTCGCCACTTTTTTCGTGACTAGGGGACACATTCGCATCAGGATCCGTTTTGTCAACACCAGTTCCACTGGGCATTTCACTATCCATTGCTGATGGCGACGATGAACCATCATCATTCGACATATCATCGTCATCTTCACTATCTCCATCATTCTCGTTGAGACCATCAACGACACTCATCTCAAAAAAGCTTTTCTTGACTTCCGCCAAAAAGTACGGGAACCGTTCGACGAGTAAGCTTTTCAGTACTGTATCCGAAAATGCATTGTTTGGTAGCTCGACCTCTGGTACTGCTAACAGATCATCAATAGGCACACGAACTGGGCGTGTCTGTACACAACGAATTTGAGCAAGATCAATACCGATGAATGCCGTGTTAACTCTATTTCTACTTACCGGTATGGAGCGACTTGGAAGCAAAGATTGTTGCTTAGCAGTGGGCTCATCTGCGCGGCTTCCACGCAACAGCACTTCAGCTGCTGACTTCTCCGGCTCATAGGCAACAATCACACCTCTTGCCCCTCGAAAAGCTATTTCTTGTAAGGACGACCCAGATCGAGGCATAATTTTTACTGATCCGCCAACATGGAGGGCCTCAATATGGCCATCGAGAATACATAGCGCAGACAAGGCCTTGACATAACGTGCTGTCTGTGTAGTCCAGCTATTCAGCGACGGTGTTTCCTTTGACATGTCTTCCATTTCCACATCGGAATCAGCTGTTTCGACAACGGCTCTTTCTTGCTCTGTGACACACGTAAGAGGAATTGATGCCAGTGCGTCGGCAATGGCACGATTTAAATATTCAGCCCACTTATCCGACTCGTACATCGAGCGAAGAAGTAGCACCACTTCTGCAGCGAGACCTCTAGCGTTAAATCCAGAATTCAGAACATGATTCGTCGGGCCTTCTCCCCTGGACGCTGAGTTCCGCCAAAGCATTGCTTCGGTAACACTTGGAGGATTGTTTATTCCAACAATTCCTACAAAGAAATTTATCAAAGTACTTGCATGATCCGACTCATCCTGGCCGTCAGCGTCGTACTCGTCATCACTATCCATGTCAAAGCTTCCAAACTCGTCGTATCGAACTCTAATAGAGGACGGGTCGAGGAACGGAAGGAGACGACGAAGCAATTTTAGGATGCGCCGCTGTATCTGCGGCGAGTTCGCGTCGACAAGAGCTAGTAACAAGCAAAGCCATCGAGAGGATGAAAGGTGCGACCTGCAAACAGGTGAGTTGCTCACCGAGTACAGCAGTGAGCATATTTGATAGCAATACTCTTGAGCATCGTCCAGACCTTCTTGAAAGCTGGCTTCTGTCCCAGACGCACTTGGATCGCTGGACTGTGTCGGGTCAGTTACAAACGCGGTCGGTGAAGGTTCTACAGTCACATTTACCCGATTACGACGCATGCCTTCTAAAGAGTTCTTCAACTCTGTGTACAACATGTGGAACACAGACTTCCCGAGCGTTTCGGGGCCTGACGGTTTGCGAAGCAGCGGAATAGAGCCCAAACTAAGACCTGGAGTAGACGGTAGATCTGAGGCACTTAATAGGCCATCTGTTGCGTCACTGGCATGCGCAACTTGCGCAGCTAGAAGGTGTACCACTTTCAATGCAGCTTGAACAACATTCTTTTTGTTCTCTGCAACCAATATTGCATCATTTGACGAGCTTTGAGATAAATCAGGTGGAGTTTCTGTCAAGCTCATTCCACTGGATCCACGAGCCTGGTCTAGTACAGTTTGCAGCACTCGAAAAATGCCGACGCGTGACAAGAACGAATGATCATCTGGTTGAATGATGATCCCCCACGCTAACAGAATGACAAGTTGTAGATCAGCATCATGAGCCCATGTCGCCGTGGATAAGGATGCGCTCAGGTAGCCATACAGTGATTCAAAGGAGCCCCTGAGATCATTCTTGAGATGCTTCCCGCAGCCACCCAGACCGCTCAGGTAGTAAGATGACTCTGTAGTGGCGTGAGTTGAAGTTGCAGATGCAGGAACTACACTAGCATTAAAGTCCCCAAAGTCTTTGCCTAGCGATGAGCCACGACAACCGTTAGATTTGTAATTAGCTACAGTCGGGGACAGCCACTGTAGCGCACTAGTGAGTGCAAACGAAGATTGAATGACTTGGTGACGATCGGTAGCTGAAACACCACGGTGACTGCTCCCTAAGTCGCCAACGAAATGTCTGAAGGACAGCATGCCGATTGTTCGAAAGAATGCTGCGGTGCAGTTTCCTAGCATTCTTGACTGCAGCGACGACACGCGAATAGGAGCTTCCACAAATCGTGCAACCTGCACTAGAACATCGCTGTAGATGCGTTCAGCGCACTCATACACTGCTGACTTGGCTGCTATCCTTTGAACACCACTGTCTACTGTCGTCAGCGCAAAAACAGCTTCGGCTGCTGCCAAAGCTTTAGCGCTGGGTTCAATCTCGAGCAAAAATTGAGCTTTACGAATTACCAGGCCAGCCACGACGGTATAGGAAGATCCCATCGAGTTTTTTGCTCGGATCGCCCACCCGATAACTCGCTGAGCAGCTCGCCAGATGTGCATCAAATTATCATGTGGTCGAACATCACTTTCCGTAAAATTGCCATGCAAATTGTCAACGTAACTTTTGATTGAGCTCAAAAACCCACTGTGCCATATCATAGCAGCACAAACAGTACGTCGCGTAGCCTTCATTGACTCCCTCCTAGTCGCACGAACGGCGATTCGCCGACGTGCTGCGATACCCACCTATCCAATGCAGCTGCCTCGCCACGATTTTCAATAAGGTCTTTCAAAAAGGCATTGCCGACACGGGCCCCACCAACAGGCATGCTGTCGACGTCAGGAAGAGGAGCTGAAATCGTCTTAGGCAACACAAACTCCATCCAGGTTTTAGTAGCTTTGGTGAGGGTAGGCAATGATCTCGCAGTCACGGGAGTTCCAAAACATGTAATTTCTGAGCACCTATTCAGCACACTCTTCAAGTGCGCTTGTACGCTATGCAAAGGTAGTCCTCCTTCCAGCAAGTTACTGCTAACCCATTCGTCGTAGTCATCAATCGAGCATTCTGAGGATGACATCTTATACACGTCGTCACTATTGCCGTCGTCAATCTTGTCAGCATCATTCGAATTAAAAGTACTTGTAGTCGCGTCGTCAATAAGCAGATCGTCGTTTTCCAAACTAGTCAATGCATGACTAAAATACCCCACCAGGTTTGCAACAACCATTTCAGCGATAACAAGCTGATTGCTCACCCATTGTCGATCGTCACTGTCCTTTTTTTTTAAGTCTTGCGATGTTTTATTTCCGACTATACAGCCGCTTGTGTGGCTCTTTGTATCTTCATAGCTGCCTGTGAATACAGTTCCGTCAGCGCGAAGACGCCCCTCGACTAAACAGGTACCTCCTTGGCGCCAAGTTTCCACAAAAGATACCTTCGTACCCCGAACGACACCATTTAACGTCACCGTTGTAAATGGGCCGCTGCTGCGTCCATGCATCAAACCATCATTATCTTGTGAAAGGGTGAGGTGATATTGCTGAGCTGGAATATTTCCAGCTGCCATACTCTTCAATTCCCACTCTCCAGCAACAGAAAGCACAAGGTTACCGGGAGAAACATCGTCTTTGTCTTGATCAGACGACGCTTGAGCGCGAAGAGCTTGATTTACACGATCAATGCACTGCATCGTACGAATACACCAGGGTACAAATGTCATAGCTAGCCCCGAAGTCAAACCGCGATAGTTTTGGATAAGACTCAAAGAACTGATTAGCGGGGTCACCATTGAAAACAGAAGTGGATACGAAGACACCAAGCGCTCGTAGTCACGAATACGCTTGGCTTCAGACCCTGCACCGGGAGTTTTTGGCTGATCCGATGCCATGTCGAAGTCGCCTAGCACTGCGCTCGACAAAAATGTGCAACAAGCCTCCAACAAAGCTCCTGCGTGGTGTAAGAAAGGCTTGAGAACAGCCGGAATCACAATACCCTTTGGCTCTAATGCTTTGCCTCTTGGTGATGCGCCAATAGAACATTCTACGGTCGGTTGTACTGGCAAAATTGTAACTTGATCATCTCGTTGATACAAGCCAATTGCTGGATATAAGGTGCCATGTTGCGTCAGACCGTCGAAAGCAATACCCCATTCGCTATCACCAACTCCAAAGGACAGAGCCCCGCTATCCGTATTCAATCGAACTCGAACAACGCTTCCCGTGGTAAAACCGTCACCATAATCGCCACGAACTTTGCTTCGAGCATGCCAAAGCGCTCGGGTTCCAATAAGGCCCCATCCCTGACGGTCACCACCAACATAGGTTGCTACAGATGCATCTCGAGTGCACACACCAAGGAAAATGTGTCCTTTCTCGCAACGATCGAGACGAACGCCCCATTCATGAATGCCAGTGTTTGGGGGGCATCCCGTGGTAGCCATCACCATCCCCCATTGCTTTGCCGTATACTGCTTTGCAGTGCGATTTCCATCCGAAAGCGTCATAGTTTCAGCACATCGCGAAGAATCAAACTCTAAAGCAGGCGGCTCATCACCACGAGAGCCACCTAATCGTTGAATCATCAAGTCTTGAAATGATCGGAGCAGGACAATCCGAGCATTCAGGTTTAGCCGTCGCGATGAGTCATCTGCGTTTTCAAGAAGTGGTATCAATGGGGCGTGCGCCAATTCGTAGCTGTCATTAAACAAAAAGTTGTGCCAGCCTGCAGACAAAATGCTTTCGCGCAACAAATCAATCAGACTGGGCAGACAACTAATGCATTCCAAAGCCTCAGCTTGTTGCTTCCGACCCATATCCCACATCTCCTCGTATGCGCTCGCCAAAGTGTCAGCATTCATCGCATCATCACTTAAGACTCCACCAGGGATTTCCATTATCGCATCCAAAAGACCAGGAGGTCCGTGACCCAAAATGTAGTCGTAGAGACAACGCGCACTCAGAGATCCAGAGTCAAGTGAAGCACGAATGGCGACTGGGCTCCACTTTGCTTTAATCTTTCCTGTCTTCGACGCAGCAATTTGGAGAGCACCATCGTCGATTGGCTTTACAGAGCCACTTTCACTTTGATTCTTTTGTTCAAGATCAGCTCTGGTGTCAGGCTCGACAATATCTACACAGCTGGGCACAAAATGCTGAGACATATCTGGCAATGCCAACCGAGCGCATAATAGGTCTAGCTGATGAAACTTCCACTCAACATTTTGCTCACCACTTCGGACTAGCTTATGACACTCGGCCAGCTTTGTTGCTAGCATTATATGCCGCTCCTTCTGCTCATTGTAGAAAATACCAAACGCTCGTATCCAGGTCGCCATCGCTTGCTCACGAATGCGTGCACAGTAATACGCTGCGACTTTCTGAACATCATCCGGAAGGCAAGCCGCAGGGCTTAAAAAAATGATTTGACCAATGATGTCCTGATCAGCGTCAGTTGGAGAAGGACTTTCAGCGCCAATGTAGTGGACGACTAGTGACTTCAGACTCTCTAACAGTGGATTGCCTATTTCACTTTCACCGTCATCTTGCTGGAAGTTTAGTCGGGGAATATGCCCAAGACCGACAGAAGCTGGAGCAATCCCCATCACTTCCACGTGAAAAAAGTGTACCTCTAGTACTCGAAACAATGAAAGCATCGAGCACGAGAAGAACAAGCGCCATTTAGCAACCCAACTCAAATTATCAGGCCCCTGAGAATGGGCAGTAGTTGATGTGTGCAAATCCCTCAGTAAGGAGTTGAGGAGCATGAACGTCAGTGGATGCGGCTGAACAGATGATTTGTTCGGGAGCTCTCCCTGCTGGCAGGATTTGAGATACTCCAAGCATATTTTCGTCATCTGCGCTATCAACGTCATTACGACAGTAACTCCATCGACTTCAGCAATCGATGCACCAGTAAGTGCAAAAGGGCCAAGCTCCATCAGCTCCTCAGCCGAAAACTTTGAAGGGCGCGCTTTTACTACAGGGGAATCAATTTTCTCTTCTGCGCCATTTGGCTTGTTCTCATTGCTAGGTGTCGAAGACGTGTCATTTTGGTCCCGCAAATTTACCTCAGGAGACAGTGACAAAGCAATGGCGCGGGCCATCAGCGCATCTTCATCCACGCCTTCTCCACCAAGACTGTCTTCGCCTTCCCCACGTTTGTAATCCTCTTCTTCGCCTTCATGTCCATCCTCTCTATCATCACCAAAACGACTTAATCGAGCACGTAACTTAGCAATTGAGCCACTATCCGAGTCCAAATCCATTTCAGTAGAAGATGTAGCTTCCAACACAACACTTTGCAAATCGGACTCAAAATTCCCCTCGGCACTTTCGAGAGTACTCGTATCAAAGCTAGGCTGATCTGTTTTCGTCAATGTCGTGTCTTCCTTTTTTGTCGTTGTCGCCGTAACACTTGTCTTCTTCACCTTGTACTCCGGCGCCTTCTCTCCGCGTAGCACACGAAGATGCGACGCAAGCGGGAATGTCAATGACGATGTGTCGCTTGTCTGCTTCTGGTGGTCCAAAAACGATAGTACTAATTTCGCTGCAAGCATTAATCCCTGCAATGATCCTTCGGCAATACTCTTGGCTACAAACCGACTAATATTCAGCTTCATCTCTTCGTCTGACAAGGGCTCGGCTGTCAAATCAGGCGTTAGCATGCCCGTGGCAGTATTGATTTGTGATGACGATTGTTTCTCTTTGCGTTCTCTGTCCTTGCGTTTCTTTTTCTTCTTCTTCTCTTTCTTTGGATCGACACCCGTAACAAGTGGATGGCATAGAATTGCACCATAGAGCGCTGGATCCTGTTCTCGAATCTGGCTTAGCATCACATTATAGACACGATTATCCAGCTTATCTCTCAATAATTTCGTGTGGTTCCTCACAAATTCTTTCTCAGGGTCCACCACCACATCGTCTTTCTCCTCATCTTCCTCTACTGCCTCGTCTCGCTCCTCGTCTTCCGTTTCTTTGTCTTTTTCTTTTGCTTCAACAAGATCTCGACCGCCTCCTAATGCAAATTCAATGTCGGATTTCGCCTCCATAAAGAACCGTGTGAGTTCTTCAACACGTTGTCTCCGTGCAGTGTCAGCACTAAGTAAATCGTCCGGTTTAGTTGTTGAGTTCGTCTTTTGCTGCGTCTCCGAACGTTCCGGTAAACGCTCAAGCTTTACAGGCTCTGGACGTCCATAGGAAGCAAAGAACTGCAGTGACTCCGTCGTAATAACGTTGCTACGGTCGCCACATAGGGATGCTAATTCCATCATAAGACGCGCGTAGCGATCGTCTAATGAGTCTTTTCCCTGTGTTGTTTCCTCTAATTCATGTAAGACACTAGTCTGTCGCAATAGTCGCGTCTGTTTGCTCCGCGTACTGCTCATGGACCTCGTGGATTGACTCCTTACTTTGATTCAGTATACAAGAGTGATGGTCGTCTTCTCTTCTAGAGTGATGGTCGTCTCCTCTTCTAGTAATATCGGATATTGTCGGGTTCTCGCTGTCTCCCAGGATCTTTTTTGAACATGTACCGTATAGACGGATACTAAGTACGACCCATACGATGATTGGATAAAAAAAAATAAAGCTTTCAGTCACAAGCCACAACGTCGCGTAGATGAGCGAATTATCGTCACTGTAAGATTTATTATTGAGTATGAGAGAAGAACAAAGTGTTGACAAGTTTAACGCTTTATACAAGACAACTGCTTGCTTCTTTCTTTATTTGGATGCAAAGATTCTGGAACAGGAAACAGTACTATTGAATGCCGTCTCATCACAAACTCTAAAAAGCAGTATACGACCCAACGGTTATTTGTCACATTCGCACGTAGCTCTCCAAAATGGTGAAACTAGGTTTTGTCACATTCTCGATCTGAGCCATGTTCGAGTCTGGCATATGCCACATATCGACTTTATACAGGTTCAAAGCAAATCGAGAGCAGCAGAATAAGCAGTGGTCCTGCTACATCTTACACAGCAAGCTGTCGCTATTGCAATTAGTGACTGAAACATTTTTATCGAAAACAAGCTACGTACGTGTCGAGTAAGCGGCATTAGACGATATTCCATTAAATGTAATTCAAGCAATTCATCTTACTTACTTGTCTGCTGCACGCAGCGTCCTTACCATCGATTGCACCAGTGCTTTTTCTGGCCTAGTCCAAGACCCAACGTTTGCACAGCGTCCTATAAAAGACGGAGTGAATGGTTTACTCATTGAATGGCATCTTCGGCAGATATCGGTACTTTTATCGGTAAAACAAAACACGAGTTATATCGATAGGAGCGATGCAGTGTTACTTGAATGTCATCCTACCTTGAATCGTTTTGGTAAGAATTGATGATAGTCGAGCTGAACCGGTTTTACGCGTGCTCATGGGCTCAAACCCATTCGGTTCCATGAAACATTTGTACCCGGCCTGTAGAATGAGTGGTGCACGCTATTTATCATTTTCGATTGTAGCAGTGGATAATACTGAAGCGTGCATTTCTAGCTTATAGCAAACAAAGACACTCGTTATGCTTATGGTTTCTAAGGATGAAAAAACACACTAGTTGTCAAGACATCCTCGGGGATGCCGATGTGGCGCTATAAACTCTAATTTTTTCCTGAAGAACGCAATGACTTTGGTCTGCGTATTGCATGTAGTAGCCTTGTGGGGGGGGGAGTTCTTATGAGGATAGAGGTACCACCACACTGATCGATACGATGAGAAACATTCCATAGAAATCAATTTTTATCTGAGGAACCCCATCTCAAACAGAATCCGTGACTTGATCTCGGTGACGACAGTGTTTACATGTTTTAACTAGATATATCCTAAACCTGCTTGTCATGGCAGCAATGTGAGCAAAATGCTAACTAGACGAATTGGCTTACAATATCCACCGTCCATGAAGGTCTCTATTGGCTGTACGTAACCGGCCTTATATGCTAGCTACGACACACCGCTACGTCATCATTGAGCATGCGAAAAGAACAAAGTATGTGAAGCTAAGTGCACCCTAGCATATTAAATCTCATTTTCAAGCATACTCCTCAGTTTCAAAAAAACTGCGCTATTGAAATAGCACAACATGTTATACGCGTGCGGAGACACAATGGACTGCATACGCTTTGCAATTGAGTATTCGTTGCGACTAACGTGCTCTTTTTTGCTAATACCATACCAGCACTGGTATGGATGCAGAGGAAAAGACGCGTCCTTCTCCCTGTTTACGAAGTTGGAGCGCAACTATGTTGATAAAGTGCGCAAATGGACATTACAACATGCACGGGTTGGCCAACTTGCTGCAGTCGCAGCCTGCTGCTGTTGTGACTGCGCGCGAGGAGTTGATCATCCCATTCCGTGCTGTTGCAAATAACAAAGGCGTCGGATAGTTCATTGTCAGCTCGAGTCGTGGAGAAATGTGCAACGTAGCGATGCAGTTCAGTAACAACGCCGTCGTCATGAAAAAGGCTTGCCAGGACATTTCAAATCGAGTGTAAGTGTGTGGATATTGTCATTATGTCTCCCAACTAAAGCGTACTGCTGCTGCTTCTTACACGGAACCAACTGAAACGCTGGGGGTGACGAAGCGTTTGCAGTTGCATGCGGACGCAGAACAAGGTTTGTAAGACTTTCAATGCGAAGCGTCGATTGTAAACACAACAGTGAACAACGCACCACTTGACTCCGGTCCAATTCCACGAGCCAAGCTTGGCTGTGGATGATGATGGACAGAACAGCTTACCGTCGTTATTGCTAATAAATCTAGACTGACTCATCATCCACATCTGCACAGAATTCTCTCTAATTGCGTCATCCGGGACTAAATGCGGTCGGTACCTGTATGCAATAGCAAGAGATGATCATTAACTAGCTCCCAACAACAGCAAAGAAAAACAATTTCGGCTCTATCGTAACTGATTCCTCGTCGTACAGAACCAGTTGTTGCATATACGCAGCACACTGAGTTTCCTCCTGGTCGTATGACTTGCGGACCAGCAACGATATCTGCCCCTTCGTCTTCATTCGCTGTCGTTTTACCATCATCGTTCTTTATTCGGCATGCGCAGACTTGATGCCTATAACTTCCGGATCATGTCCCACCCATCCTTTCAATCAGTCCAGTTGCCCCAGAAAACCAGAATGAATGGAGATGCATTGGCGAGCTTGTTGCACGGCGTCATACGCCTCTAGCAGTATTTGACCTCGTGTAGCCATCAGATACGCTATAGGAGCACTGCGTGATTGGCCATGACGCAATGCACAACCACTGTCAACCCATTGTCCAAGTGTTTGTCGAAAATTGCATGCACTCTTCAAAGCAAGGCAAGAGTAGCTCGCCTACATTTGCAAACGTTGACAGACAGATTACTGATGCAATAACTACTTGAATGTCGTTCGCCTCGAGAAATACTGCGCCTTGTGCGGTTATGAGTGTTAGAGTTAGTGCAGAGTCAGAATTAGTCAGTCGTAAGCTGTACTATGCGCGCAGGTGCGCAGTATTTGCGCCGGCTGCTTCGCCGAGAAACAAAGACAATTTTCAAATACGTGCAAGCTGTCGGAATCTTTCCAGCTATTGGTGGCAATTTAGTGATGCAAGAGCAGACGAGCTAAAGACAGTTCCTCTCAGGGGCGTGTTCGTACATGGGCTACACGAGATCAGTTAGTAGATGACTGTAAGGATGATGAGAATCAGGCAAGACATAAATGGTGGATCTAGTTCTATATTTTGGGTCGTATGATTTAGAAGCTGCAAGCATTATACAATGGGGTCATGATGCACGCATTGTGCAGAACTCGGCAAAGCAGTCGAGATCCAGAAATAGTGAAGCTGCACTTTTATCATGCGCCGCGGGACTGGCAATGTACTCAAGAGTGGCGTCAGGCAAAGGGTCTGCGTAGAAGTTCAACCACATACTGCAGCAAGCGCCCGATAGCCAAACTGGGCAGGAAGCCAAAGTAAGCGGCAGGTTAATCGTAATAGAATTTCAAATCATTAGATGTAGACCAAAGTGTATAAATACTTCTACGAACATTTTCCGGATGACGTTGATACGAAAATGCTCACACTCTTTGAAACGCCTCTAGATCAAATGCAGATGTACAATTTGCTAGTTACGAGGCTAGACATTAAAGAGTCGAAAGCTATTGCTAGTCGTCTTCTTGATGTCAAGCTCGCACAGGATTTCGAGAAGGAAGGTGGGATGTCCTTCATTCCAAGGCACTTGGAGTGAGCAAAACTGGCAGCACTTCATGGAGTTAGCTCAAACGGTGACTGGTGGAACTTGACTGAGCGGGAATGGTACCGTGAGTTTTGGCTTACTACATCATAACACATATACAGAAATTCCTAATTGTTCAGAAGACGATATACTGTTGGCTTATGTAAAAATTTGATAGCGTAATTCCACTAGTTCTCGACAATTACCAGCACCACATAGTGCAGCTGACGATACGGCATGTGGTGGCTGCAGTCGTACTTAGGTACTCGTTAAAACGACATGTTTTAACTTTTTAGATTGAAGTCAATAAAAACGTTAAAATACGTTAAAACAGCTAAAACTCCTATTTAACGTTACTTCAACTTGCGACAGATCCTACGTCCACTCTAATATAAAGCCTTCCCTCTTATTTATATATCTATATCATTCTCAGTCTTAAATAAGATTTCTTCCTATTCGATCAAAATGATCCTAAATAGCTCACGTCGCTTCCACGTCTTTGTCTTGACACTATCTGTTGTAATCTACAGCGCCTTTTGCTCGTCGCTGCCTGATGCTGCAAACATTACGCTGACCATGAACGCTGTGGACCAGGATTTCTGTGACTCAACAAAGCAGCTAAGTGGTTACTTCAAGATCACGGGCTCCAAGTCAAAGAATTACTTTTACTGGTTCTTCGAGTCACGAGGATCCCCTTCCACTGATCCTTTGATCATCTGGCTCACTGGTGGCCCTGGTTGCAGCTCTATCTTGGCGTTACTTCAGGAGAACGGTCCATGTTCGGTCAACGATGACTTGTCGCTCAAGCGGAACCCTTTTTCGTGGACAGAGCGTGCTAATGTCATGTGGATTGATCAGCCAGTGGGTGTGGGGTTTAGCTATGGAGACGTGAGTGAATACGATACGACGGAAAAGGAAGTGGGTGACGACATGTTTTACTTTTTACAGGAATTCTTCAAAGCCAAACCGGAGTACAAGGACCTGCCCTTCTATGTCTTTGGAGAGAGCTATGCTGGTCACTATGTGCCTGCTATTGCCCATCGGATCTTTACGGGCAACAACAACCACGAGGGATTCGTGCACATTAATTTACAAGGCTTTGGCATTGGTAATGGTCTTACGGACCCAGAGGTGCAGTACAAGTACTATCCGGACATGGCGTACAATAATACGTATGGAATCAAGGCAGTGTCGTATCCCGTCTATCTGGCGATGAAAGCGGCCGTGTCACCATGTGTAGCTATGATCTCTAGCTGCCAGTCGACCAAAGTAGCGTGTCTGGCGGCGCAGACATTCTGTAATGCTGCGCTAGTGACGCCGTACACAGCGTCGGGCTTGAATGTGTATGACATTCGAGCCAAGTGTGAGCATTTTCCTATGTGTTACGACTTCAGTCACGTGGAAAAGTTTTTGAGGCTTGAAAACACGTTGGAGAAGCTACATGTGAGTCCGAAGAGCTCCAAGTGGCAGAGCTGCAACATGGCAGTCCACGCGGGCTTTTCATTCGACTGGATGAAGAATTTTCAGCAGCTTGTGCCACCAATGCTTGAGGCAGGCATTCGAGGGTTGGTCTATGCAGGCGACGCTGATTTCATCGTAAACTGGATGGGCTGCAAGGCGTGGACGCTGCAGCTGCCATGGAGCAAGCACAACGAGTTTCTGGCTGCTGAAGATAAGGACTGGTACGTGGATGGCAAGAAGGCTGGCAGGATTCGTCAAATTGGGCCATTTGGTTTTCAGCAAGTGTATGAGGCTGGGCACATGGTTCCTCTTGACCAACCCAAGAACGCGCTGGCAATGCTTAAGGCCTTTACGTTGCCTAAGGAGCAAAATGGTGAAAACGAATATCTTGTGGATAATGCAGAGCAACAGTCGTTGGACAAGGAGGTGCTGACTAAGGACGAAAGCGTCATGAGCATCATGTAACTCACGGTGTAGGCGGATGTGTTAGTGTGGCTATTGTTCTGGCGTGGGTGAGCGCGCGAGAAGTAGCAAGTAAGCAACAGCCAAACTGAATTCAATTTAAAGCGGCTTACGTACGATTAGCGTGTAGCCTCCAACGTTTCCATCTCGAAAAAGCTGTGCCACCCGCGTGTAAAAGTGATCAAGACCACAAGCTGCTGCCTTACCGTCGCGGGCAATATGTGTCTCGAGTGCAGCGTGATATTGCTCTGCACGATCCGACACGTATGGCTGCCATTTGGTCGTCGCATCGTGAAACTCAGGCTCCTTAAAGCCGCAAGTCCTTAACACAGTCAATATTTGATCTTGACGCAGCAGGTCAGTGCAGTACACATCTTGCTTGAGCGTGAGTTGATCCTCATCCGACAACTTGTCACCACGGAGGAAAAAGTCGTCCGCGTATAGTACACCACCAGGTTTGAGACTGTCAAAACAGCGTTGAAAAAGATGACGCCAATTGCCAATGTGCAGGAAGCACAAGAGTCCTACCACAGCGTCGTACTCGTTGTGCCGTACCGATAGCTCCAAAAAGTCGCCATCCAAGTGTGTCACTTGGTTGTCTAATCCACAACGTCGGGTGAGCTTTCGACCTGCGTCACTAAGATCAGGCTGTAGCTCTAGAGCATCCACCTTGCAGCCACTGCGATGAGCCAACAATCGAGCTGTACCACCAAAGCCCGTGCCAATATCTAGCACTTTTTTCTCGCTAGGACATGCACCTAACAGATCGACAATGTGGCAGATGGGTTCATCACCGAAAAAATGTAGCGAGTCGAGCGTTCCCAGCTGTTCTGGATCGACACGGGTATCCTTATTAGTATAGCCCAATTCTTTTAGCCGATGCTCAATCCGGTCTAAATGATGGTAAAGTTTCATCGTCTTAATCTCTTCGTGCTTGGTCATGATACTTCTTGGTACGTTTTAGACTAAGAGATTTGTTTCAATTGGAAAAAATACTGTCGATATGAAACTTTGGCTTTATTTGAAGAGTCAACGGTTTCAACGATTTCGTAATCTTTTCTTATGAGTTTAAGGGCGTTTTGGATACCTGTTCGATTTCTATACTAGATATAACGCAGTCAAGTGATGGCATGATGGAAAGATCTTTCTTGACGTTGTAATTAAGCACACGACTTGACTGGTCACTATCTTTTGGTAAATTTGTAAGCCTGTATAAATTAATGACATCGTCTAGCAATGAATTGCACGACTGCATCATGTTACTTCATGACCATTATAGAACTCATAGCTACTAAGTAATAAAATGAAAACATCCTGTCAACTCCGACGTGACGTACAGTTACATACTCACATATAATAATGTTACGAACAGGAAAAGTCCATGACTATGCTGTGATGCGTACCGTGCATATGATCTTTCAAATCTAAAAGGCCACGGAATTAATTCGATGAGTATCAGCATGAAAATAAATACACAATGCTTTCTCGCTTATCCAAACGCACTGACGGACACAACATTGTCACCGCGGACAAATAGCTGCTTCACGTACTCGTGTTGTGTACCTCCAGCACTTCCAAGTATGTGTCGGTTCCGGTGTCGGTCTGCTGCTGAGAACACAACATCACTAGCAGCACGTTTACCTTCCCGCACTTCTTGCTGAAGTCGTTCATGCGTCCTAAGCGAGATAAATTCTTGCGTGACGTCCAGCAAGACAAGATTCATGTGCTTATCAAACGCCTTCAAGAACCCTAAACATGTGCCACGTACACTATTGACACGACGAATAACAACAACAACTCGCATTCGTTCAAAGAAGCATCGACGAAGTACGCAAAATGGTCCATCCAAATAAGTGTCTAACGTAACAATATCACCAGATCAAAAACTATAACAACACAATCAAGCAAGTAAGCAAAAAACACAAAGTCTGAATACCTGCAAGCTGTTCAAACAAGGATGGAAAGGCAGTTGCAATTCTTGCTTTTTTGACAAGAGCCGTTGCATTGACTTCAGCTACTGATGAAATTGCTTTCTTGGGTCGAATAGCAAGATGCTGGCGGTTTGGATCCGAATCTGGTAGCTAGACAATGTTTTTTCAATAAATAATCCAAAGATTCCATAAAATAGCATCAAGAATAGTGCAGGAGGTGGACGTACTAAATGACGACACTTTTGAATATTATCCAGTGGATAAGCCGTTGTCACGGGCAGCTTGAGCAACTTTTCAGAGGATTGAAGAGCTTGAATAGCATCAAAGTTCGTCGATCGGAGATCCAGAAAGCTATCCGTGGGTGTAGGCATCACGTATGGCTTAAAACCTCTTTGATACTCGACCTTTGCGACCAATCCTGCATTCTCTGTCGTTGTGACCTCAATTTGGTCATTGCTACCTTCCATTGACATAAGATCTGGTGCCTCTCCATACTTTCTGAAGAGTTTTGCGCACAGTATGTGCTCTCGACCCGTAAATTTACGCACAATCTCGGCACTATCATGTCAAATGGTGAGAAACATTTTGTCAGACGTTAAACAGCTATAGCGTTGAGCAACATGACACTGTACAGCAACAAAACATCATGTTATTGATTTGTAGCTATATCTAACGCCATGAGCGTACATATTCTGATCGTTTCCTGGATTGTGCTTGGCGTAAAACGCGTGCAGCCGTGCCTTCATTACAGAGGTGTTCATTGCCGTTAAGACCTTCACTCTGTAAAAAAATGGTGTGGTGGACATTACTAATATAGTGTTTGTCACACTATTCGACAGTATCACACGTCACAGACAGTTCCAATGTCGCTGTCGAATGTGCAGAAAATGAAGCTGCAGCTATATCACCGTCTACAACGGCGTCATCGCAATGTGTGGAAGCAATACTGGAGCTCATTTCAGCTATTTTTAATGGCTAAGATATCTTTGGAAGAATTCCATGCATTAGCTGAGGACTTCCTTGGACCTGATAAGCGTGCGTTCTCGTCATGAATTTAATTTGTATATGGAACTAATGAGCTTTGATAACTCTAATAAAACAAGTGATATGATGGTCTAGATATGCACAATAAGTTTGTGATTTCTCTCCTTAGTACTACAGGTGACCAGGAAAATACAGATTTGTATACGAATCAACAGCCGCCTCCAGCTCTGGAAATGCCGGATTACAAGGGAAAAGAGGAAATAAATGATATTGTAATTAATAGAAGAACCAAGACAGTCAGTAGGAAAGATATGTTACTGCAGAATAGCAAGAAAAACTGCATGAGATATGGTATGTAGGCACAAAATCGAAAGAGGAGGGGGAAAAGGTCATCTTGGCTGAATTTTGTAACTTGATGGGTATAGATGATGATGATGACCAACGACAGAAAGAACCGCTTGGAGGTAAACGATCACATAGCAGCATTGTATCTATTGATACCAACGTAGAGGAGACGGGTAAGTACAAAACGGCATTGTTACGAAGATTATTACCAGTCAGGTTGTTTTCATGGATGCTAATTGATTTATGCTTAGTTGTAAAAAAGCTCATGCACCTTCATCAGGATCAATCGCACAATCGTGTCCATCCAGACCACCAATCGGCACAGCTACTGATGGAACTTGGAAAATTTGGGAGGACAAGTAGCCCGTCATCCATCGTCATCGCGCCTGTATCGACACCTTCCAACAACAGCAAAGGTTTGGAGTGACACATATCAACAGAAGGGAGGTGGGAGTAGAAAGGGATGGATTCAGTTAGCGATAGCTTACATTGGTGAGCAACTCATTGTCCCAACCCATCCGGCTTGTTCGCAACCTCCCACTTTATCTATATGAGCAGAAGCTACCAGCCAGACCATTTTAATATTGCACCGCTCAAATCAATCCGTACAGTTGCTTTCTGGTTGGCCTAAAGTATCTGTGAGGCAATGAGTGTTTCGTTCAAGTCGTTATCTCGACCCGGAACAGCACCACGTCGAGCTGGAAACACTGGGTACTCTTCATCAACTCCACTTCATAGCTGCGCAATTACAATCAATAGCAGAACAGAAACATGCTACCTGCTCTGCTTTCGCTTGTCATTTTGTGTCAACTGCGCGACTTTTGGTGCCACTTGGTGTGATCCGGCAGACCGAGTCAAGAAAGTTTGGTAGCTCAGAGCCGATGCCAAACAAGCACAGTGCGTTGTCTACTAGATCGACGAAAAAAACCCTGCACCTCTTTACTGGCAATAGCAACCATAAGTGGAAGCAGTCAGCGATCACCAAGTGCTGACACACGTGATTTGGCAGTAAGGACAGCGTCCTTGATAAGGTTTGAGTAACAGACACTCCAAAATATGTATGTTTGAAGACCAGTTCTGTTTGAAGGCCAATGGAATCTTGATGGCAGAGCAATTGGTAGCAATTGTTTCTAGCGACTGATGATAGTAGCAGCTGGTCGCGGTAGGTCTCACACTGCTTGCTCTCAAGTTGTGGTCGCAAAAACATAAAGAAACACGTCCAAGCATCCGCGCGCAACAACGACTACGAGGTTGTCTCGCTTTGGACCAACACCACAAGTGGCGCGATGTATCCTGTCAGATCGACGAAGGAGTCATTGCTCGGCGCAAACCTCTCCAACAACCACGTGGGGGTGCAAATGCAGCGCCAGAGAGCACAAAGGGAACGCGCCGTTAATAATCACACACTGCTTGTCAGACGGCAAGCACAAGGATCCCAAAACCACGACGAGAGACGCAGCTATAGTATTTCAATCGTACCTTCGACTAAGTTGGTGTCGTTTTTTGCGGTCAATGCCATCCCAGTCGGCACAGAAATAGCTGACAACATCCCTGCAGAATACCTTTGAAAACCCACAATACGAAGCAGAATCCTCATCACAGATTCAATCTTGAAGAAAGAGACCGATGAAACTAGACCTGCAAAAGTCTACATAAGCTCAACTCAACTCGACTAGCCCTCCTCTCTCTCTCTCTTCCTCTTAGATCTACGTCTTGTCCTTATCCGTCAACTCGTGTTCAGCTAGAATTTGTTTGGGTACCTTTGAGTGGCTGGCATACGACAAGTATGCGTTCCAAAACAGTCCCATTACATTGGAAAAAAGCACCTGCATTGAGCCCGGCACAAAGCGAAAATTGACAAGCTGTGCAGGTACCCAAACGATCCAGTTGGTTTTAGTAATGGGCCACCAATCAGCCTGCAGTTTATCTGGAATAAATTGTGCACGTCCTTCAAGCGTCATAACGGAAGACAGAAAGATGGGCAAAAATAGTGGTGCGAAGCCCAATTGATCCATTGCTAGGCGCTTGGCAATGGCTGTAGCAGAAACACCTGGTAGGCTTGTATTCAATATTCGATACCAGACATGAAGGATGGGCGAGATGACACCCCCTCCCAAAAAAGTAAAAATAGCTGCACGTTTGACATTAAATTGGTGCTCGCCTTCCAGTGCGAGTTGACAAACTATGTCGCCCAGCCCTGCAATGACACCACCTGTCACAATCTTGACACTTAATGGGTGTGTCTCCAATAGTAAAGCGTACGAGGTCCATATGCGACGAGCAGTTGAAGCAGAAGATGAAGATGACGCTACAAGATATTTAGGTTGTAATTTGAACGTTGAGCGATGGAGCATTAGTCGTGTCCGAGAACGAAGTACCGATAGCATTGACATCAACTACCACAGATACACACAGAATACAGATACAAATCGAAAAATGACACAATGGATACATTTTTGTTATTTTCCAAATGTGGTATTTCTAAGAAACTAACAAGTATAAGATATTCAAAATATTGTCAAATAGAAATAGAATGAAGAAAGTATTGTCAAATAGAAATTCAGAATTGTCAGATAGAAATTTATTTGGGTTGATAAAAAGAAAAGTGTTTTGACCAATCAAAAATGACAAATGGATCCTTTCTACCATTATGTTCGTTGACAAAAAGACAGACGAAACAATCAGAAAAATATGAGTACGCAGGACGACGTGCCGGAGATCGTAGCAGAGTTTCCAGCGCCTCCAAACTACTTTGTACTATATACGGAAGGTGTAGAGTACGGTCCTGAACCACCACAACCTATGAAACCAATGTATCATATGTTTGGATCGCCCTACAGTACACAGGACGTAGTACCCGACTTGCTACAGCCAGGAAAGAAATTGTACGCGTCGGAGGGTAATAATGAGAACGTGTCGGTAGATTATAAAGCACAAATGAAGAAGTATTGTGAACGTATTGTTATGTTTGGGACAGTGATGTGCGACTAGTATTGATTACTAATCTTTGCACGAATATCGTTTAGGATCAATCACTCGCTACTCGCCAATTTTGTAGAGCTCGTGGATATTCTC
This sequence comes from Peronospora belbahrii, assembly GCA_920618645.1. Classification (NCBI taxonomy): domain Eukaryota; phylum Oomycota; class Peronosporomycetes; order Peronosporales; family Peronosporaceae; genus Peronospora; species Peronospora belbahrii. The sequence goes on along the minus strand of CAKKTJ010000297.1, from coordinate 73,808 downwards.
ATTAAGAAGCCGTCCATGTTCAAGTAAGTGCGCAAGTAGTTGGACAAAAAATGTCAATTTTTATATGCTGAATACGATTTGTACCATATAGTGAAAAACTGGATGAGGTAGAGCAGCTGTTCCTTAACATGCACAACCTCATTAACGCCTTTCGGCCGCACCAAGCGCGCGAGACTGTGATCCAGATGCTCAAGACACAGATACAGGAACGGAGAAATGCTGTGCGCGATATTCGCCGCACAATTGATGAGTCGAGGCAAGCAGTAGAGCGCGTGCATGGCGAGCTGCACGAATCAACGGATGACGCAGCTGCCACGGACCGAGTCTCTGCTGCTGCTGGAATTGATGACGACGTCAAGATGAAAAGTGTTGACAGATTGGCTATCGCAGGAAACAGAGGAGATCGTATAAACGCATGTGGGACCGTTGGTGCAGCGACGTCCACACCTTTACAACAGGAGCAGACAATTGTGCGACGGTATTGTTGTATAAGTGGTCGTCACTGACTCAACTAACATAAGATGTTTTGTTTTGGATTAACAGAATACTTGCAAGGCACGAAAAATGCAAGAGCAGTTCTTTTCAGCGCTAGAAGCTGCGATGAACTAACTGCAAGCTGAGCAGTTAGAAAGAAGCTGCGCCAAAGATGATGCAAGTTGTTGTCTTAGTATAAACAGCGAACGAGTGGAAGCCCAACTCACTACTGTTATTGGAAGCAAAGCACACTAGTAATATGAAAACGCTGAACTTAAGAGCGAGATGATGTTGAATGGGTAATCTGTTAGGCATCAACAGTGAATAAAGCCCCCCCCCCCCGACATGTACTCTGCGCTTACAATTTAACGGGAGCGTTGTTTAAAAATGAGCTATTCATAGGAGCTGACATCATGTCTGCTCTTGACGCAGTAGGCTGGCACTCGTGGCTCGGTACTGAGGAGCTGCGTACAACACAGTTGGCACCATTTGCTGGACTAACGTAGGGCCACAGCACAATTGTCAGGAAGGCACAAAGTAAGCAAAAACACATTGACAGACCTTTCCATCGCTGCACGAATAGCGTTATACAATGGCGCAGCAGCTATAGGTGGTGGCTCAACACCTCCAAGTAGATCGGATACGGGCATTGTCTTGCCGTAAAATGAACGGTTGATATCTGGTCTGGACAGAATCACCGAGCCCTCGAGCGAAATGCCTGCATAGAGACCCTTTGAGTGCGAGTATGAATAGCATGGTGCAACGTCCATCGATGCACTTGCCTCCAGCGCTCCAGAGGCCACACGGCCGACAGGCCCGGCAGAAATACCCAGCTCCGCGCCTAGATTGACTTGGCCGGATGTACAGAATGCCTCAACAGCACGTTGGGTGTTGAGAATAATTACACAGTCCGTGATCTCTCCTCCTATCTGCAGACCCCACCCTACCCCAGCCGTACCGATGGCTGAAGGCGCCGACCACCTTCCGTCAGGCAGTCTCGCGACCACAAGTCCCGTTCCCATGCGTCCCGTAAAAACAAATCCCACCTTGATGACCGTCAAAAACTACAGCAAACGGCAAGAAGACAAATCCGTACAAAGGCTTCGCTTAGCGCATGCAAACCCACGTTCTCAACATGTAGCCCTTTGCGTACTGCGATGCCCATGGCATGAGTGAGCAGCGGTAATGGGATGGACTGGTGGTACGTAAAGTTTTTGACACTGTATGTGGCCTTGCAAATCTCCTCCTTTAGCGTAAACGAGTAGGGACTGTTGAAAAATTGCTCGAGTCCGGGGTCCTTCACCTCCGTATGTTGCACAGCGTGACTCATTGTCCGGCCTAATCAAAGAAAACAAACAATTCTTATCATCAGCTATTTAGCTCTACCCTTGATTACTAGCAACTATCCTGAATGACGTACGCAGTTCCGCCTGCTGCGGTTCAAGACGCGCGTAGCAGTCGTCACATACGCGATGTGGGTTGTGCACGTTCACCTCTAGGTATTTGTGCTCTGGATCAATCAAAATCTGGTCTTTTTGGATCAGACTATGTTGCGTTGTGCAAAGCGCACAGAATACATGGCCGCAATAGCTGCAGACAGCAGGTTACACAGTATCAATAGGCAGATCGACAGCAAAAAAACTGAGAAAGAGAGAGAGAACAACAGTCAGCATTCGCACCGGCAGTGGTGTTTGCGTCGTACCCAGTCAAAGCGAAGCTGACAGCTAAAACATACGCTCGCTTCGGTATCCGGGGTCCAGCGTACGGTAGTGCTCAGAGGCAGTTGGCTCATACTTGACAGCTAACTGTGCTCTTTAGAAAATAAGTGTAGCCATTCATACTACCGGTATTACTAGTTTCATCTTATTAGTCATTAGTAAGATTGATAGATTGACAAACTATTACTAACAGTAAAACTTGTCTTAACTGATACTTGCTTACTATGTAGCTCGTCCCCGATATTGGTAGACCTCATAAATCTCCATCTACAATCTGATATTTTCTGTCTTAAACACGAGGCAGAATTCAGGCAAGCATAGGAAAAAACTGCAAGCTTTGTGACGTTAATATAGAAGACGATACAGGCACATTTTGGATCACCTTTGGGTCGATCTACTAGCTACAGAGAATAGTTGTGCTCGACTAATTGTGGTTTGATACCATGATCCAATCTTGTCCATGTACCTCTTGATTATTCCCTTGTATTTCTTCAGGAACTCGTTCAGCAGGAGCCTTTACCGCTGAGCCCCCGAGAACATAGATGTATTGCGCGGTGTGACGGTGAACCGCTCGGCTGGCGCTTGACCATTCATCCTCCACATGACCCACACCCTTGTTTGGGTCCTCTCTACGTAATTACCTTGCAGTGCGTGCTTCTGCCGCTGCACTTTTTCTGCCACCGTGTTGGAGACGAAGTCGACCCTACCTGGACGTCGTGGTGTATAGAACAACCGTGGGTTGACCTTGTGACGAAGGGGTTCCGCCCTAGTGGAATTGTTGTGAAAGAACTGCTTGTAAATAAGCTGTATTTGTCGAATGGCCCAAGGCGGGATCGCGAAGACTGCCACTGTGAACAGTACCGATAACAACACAATGGTATTCAAAATAATAACCTGATCGCGACATTCGTTGCTGTTAGGACGCGATGTCGCACATTACGCATTTGAAGTGCAATTTGCGTTAGCCATCTCCCTGGTGTCTTCAGCAGGACAGAATATACTCGTATTTTTCTAGCGGGAGCAACGTAATCCGAAAGTAGCTAACGACGATAGGCTATTTGTCACGAAAAACGTCCGGGGATTTCGTAGACAAGTACGTCTCAAATAGTTGTCGGCTTGGCGCGGAATGCCTACGCGTGATCGACCGGAGGCGTTGTATATTTAGAAAAGACATGTCTCAACGTTCGAGGAAGCGGCAGATCTGGAGCAAAACTGACGACGACTATGAGGCAATGCCGCAGCAGCGACAACGGGGCCGATGTCGTTCTGGACCGTGGGGACCATCTCGGCAAGGGGGGGGATGTCGCCATTCTGCTCACACCTCAGTCGGCAAAGGATGGTCAGTTGTGCGATGGAAAATCTTGCTCCAGCCGGCCCATCGCATTATAAAATAGTCGCGGCGAGGTGTTGTTCAATGTCTATGCGCCAAACGTGCGCTTGTCCGGGTCATGGCGTAATATGCGTTAGTGGATGCGGTAGATCTAATGGTGTATGCGTTAAATATGTCACTGTCTGATCCACGGGACCAGTTTACATTCTGATAAGGCGAGACAGCTACCCGCATCGATCGTTTTGCATTTTGACAGCATGAAGGGATCAGGTTCAATGGGTGTGGGCTTCCCTGCCGTCAGAGGGTTCAAACAAACAACAGGTAGCTGTCCATTTATCTTTTTGGGATCGGTCGACCAAGCCTTCAAGTGTTCCCACGGTAGCTTAGCCGATTTGGTCCAACAACCAGGATCCGATGGTATCCGAGCTTGTAATAGCTCCCCACACTGCACAGATTGGCAAGGGAGTGGCTGCGCATACTTGGGATGACCACGTTGAGCGCAGTGTATGGGTCATTTTTCACGTCGCGAGGAGGTCGAAACAACGAAGCTGGCGGTACGTACGGAAGCTAAAAGCTCGAGAACGGTGCGATTTGGCAACCCGGAGAAAGGGGTGGAGAACGCGCGGGAGGACCATCGTATTCATCATCTTATGCGTCTAGATTCTAGGTTGAAGCGGACTGCGGAAGCGTTACAAGGGCTTTCAAACGGGTATCAAACTGGAAAAGAGACAAGACCATATTGAACATGCAGATGATACGCGGGCGGCCATTTCCACCGGGAGGTAGCATAGCTGATAATTTTGCCAGTGAGTGGCGGCCTATCCTCGGCACAAGCCAACGATCGGTTCCTCAGGCAGCTTTGGCACGGGAATTTCTGAATGTTGCTACGATTTTGGATGCATGCAGAGTGACGGGGCTGCAAAACGCGCGGCTCATGTCACAATCGACGAGACAGAAGTATTTGCAGCGGTAACGGTCATTAACCGGCACAAGCGCCGGGGACGGATGGCCTTCACAATGACTTTTACAAGTATACGATGTCCATCATCGTGCCTGCTCTCACGGCGGTCCCTACAACATATATGGAAGGAGAGTACCCTCATGCCTCTTTTCTAGAAGCTCTTATCATCCCTCTTCGGTAAAACCGTGACTTGGATGACGCACGTCCTATTTCATTGTTGCAAACTTCGTACAATGTGTTTGCGAAGGTGGTCGCCACGCGCATGCAGCTTCATCTTCCACGTGTTACTGAAAAACATAACAAGGCTTTGTTCGGGGGCGTCAGATGCAAAAGTCTGTCGTAATGATGCTTGCCCAGGTCAGGACGGCCACAGAGGACACAGACTCCAGCAGGGTCATTCTTCTTCTAAACTTCAAGAAGGCTTACGAACTTTTTTGTTGAAGACGGTTCGTTAATTTGGATTCTCAGCTCAATTCATTCAGTTAGTAGATAAATTACATTAGAGACTACAGCACGCTTTCAAGTGAATGGTGTAGCCGAGCTACTGTAGCTACGCTACTTATGCACTATGTGCAGAAGAAGTAGTCAGACTACTGTAGCAAAGCTACGTATGCACTATGTGCAGAGGAAGACAAACTCAGAGAGCTTCTACGTCTTAGGATGTTTAAACCTCCTAGGCTAGCTCGTAAGCTTGTACCTATGGTATTAACCGAGTCTCAGAGAGACTGGTTTCTTGTAAAGGAATCGAACGCTCAAGCTGTAAGACTTACAGAGCATTGAAATTGATTTATATCTATGTTTATCTTCTAACACTAAATATAAGACGCATCTACTCTATACTTAGTTCTAGTCGCTATTACTGGCTCTATAGCCTGCCATTATTATTATACATGCATAGTCATTATACTTTAAATAATTGTAGTGACCACGTGGCTCTCTGCCACGATGCGACCCTTCGTACTTCAGGTACGGTCACACTTTTGTACCCAAGGTACAGCCACACCACATTGGTGTCGCAGGTGTGTATGTACAATACACACCTTCGTGTAACTTCGTTACAAAAAAAAATGGGGACCTATCCGCCCTTATGCCCAGTAAATTCAGGATTCTACAGGGCTGCCTGTTAGTCCCTCTTCGATTCCTCCTCGCGGCAGATGTCAGGTCTAGCTGTCCGTCATAGTCGGTCTTCCGATACCTGGTCAGTCGGACACTACTCACGAATCCTCGGCCTTCGTAGATGATTCCTCTTTCGTTTTGCGCCACTCACGTCAACCCAGGCCAGTCAAGGATTTGGTCATCCAATTTGGCAACCTTGCGGGGTTGCAAGTGCTAGAGTTAACTCCTATTCTTCAACACGGCGGTCATCCACACCCATACGCTGGAGTGCGCGTCGTCGGTACCAGCGAGACGACACGAAATTTAGGATATCACGTCATCTTTTAAACGATTCCGATGATTGTTAGCTAGATCCGAGGTATGACTAGCTTTGAGCTGCCCTTAGCACCGAGATTCCCCCGCCTTTTCCGCGGCGGTGAAGGCAGCAAAAATAACTGCCTACCACGGTCCAGGCGAATTGACGTGATAAGTGAGTGACCAATAAGGAGATTTGACACGAATAAGCTGAAGGTGACGCGTTAATCGCACAAATGAGGTTGGGTTGTCATCGAATTCTCCCAACAGCGCCCGAGTTTCCGTTTCGAATACCATCGCGCACATCATATGACGACTGAAAGTGCTGCGAGACCGGGCGTAGTAGCTGTTTGCCATAAAATTAATTTAACTCTTGCAGACGAGCCTACTTATCCGCGTTACCATTACTATCCCCGTCGACTCCGGTCCGCTCTCTGTCAATACAATCTTGTCATGCTTTCGTGGTGGACTCTGTTGTATCCCGGTAATACGAACATTATTTCTTACGTAAACACTACAGACACCAGAGGCTAGTCCATTTTGCGCCATGACGGAATATGCTAAGCACTCGAGCAATTCCCCCGGGTACCGAAAGGGTTGGAATTGCGCTGAAAAGGGCTGCCGCTTCTTGCTTGACCGCTCTTATCTATTCGGCCAAAAAACAGTTAGCTTCGGGACAAGGGACTGTTTCTTGGGAGGTCACTTCCCCCGCAGAATACCCTATCTCGCTTTCTATTCGTCCAGGGAGGGTCAAACACGATCTATCGGCTTCAAAATTTTCTGATCCGCGAGACCCCCAAACTGGTACGACGGGGTTCGAACCTTCGACGTCGGCCTTGTGCTCGCCTGAAATGGTGTCAGATACCCACAGACGATTGCACCGCCCTCCCCCGCCTGCGATTGTTTTCTGTGCTGTTGTTGTGAGCTAGTTAATGATCATCTCTTGCTATTGCACACAGGTACCGCATTTAGACCCGGATGACGCAATTAGAGAAAATTCTGTGCCGGATTGTTTACTGAGCCGATGTCGTGGATGATGAGTCAGTCTAGATTTATTAGCAATAACGACGGTAAGCTGTTCTGTCCATCATCATCCACAGCCAAGCTTGGCTCGTGGAATTGGACCGGAGTCAAGTGGTGCGTTGTTCACTGTTGTGTTTGCGATCAACGCTTCGCATTGAAAGTCTTACAAACCTTGTTCTGCGTACGCATGTAACTGCAAACGCTTCGTCACCCCCAGCGTTTCAGTTGGTTCCGTGTAAGAAGCAGCAGCAGTACGCTTTAGTTGGGAGACATAATGACAATATCCACACTTACACTCGATTTGAAATGTCCTGGCAAGCCTTTTTCCTGACGACGGCGTTGTTACTGAACTGCATCGCTACGTTGCACATTTCTCCACGACTCGAGCTGACAATGAACTATCCGACGCCCTTGTTATATGTAACAACACGCACGTAATGTAATGCCCATTTTGCGCAGTTTAGCAACAAAGTCCATGCGTCACAAATGCGGGACAGTGACAGAAAGCACGTCAGTGACGAAGAATACATAATTGCAGTCTACGAGTTTCAGAAGAGCAAGAGTATGCAGTCTACCGTTGCCTTGGTCTCGTAAACAACGTGTTGCGCTATTCAGTTTTCGAGGTCAAAGAAGACAGAAGTATCACCTCCATAACGATCCTGCTAGAAGACATTGTTTCTTACAGGTCATGAAGGCTCGGAATGAAGACTGCAAGAACTAGGACAGCTGTTAACAGGTCGGACCAAGGCATACGGACGTCATATGAGACCAGGGACACATGATGATGGGCACTCTAGATGTGTGCCAGGTGTACCTTGACTAGGTCAAGTTGCAGTGCTGGTCATCAAACTGCATATGGTAAAGTTAACAACGAAGGGTAGTTAACACTCAATGCATTTGACTCTTACTTCCTACTTCTACTGCACAAGTGCAACTACGTCTAACAGGTTATAAGCCCAAGTACACTTGTTGATGGTGCGGCTAAACCAGCGGCACCTAACGCAGCGGTAGATGGCAAGGTTAAGGCCAACGATCACTACCTAGAAGAAAAGTCGGCAGCACCTGCAGAGGCGATTGAGAAAATGCTGGCCATGCTTAGGGCCCTGTCTGAAAGGATGAATCGGATGGAAGTCTTTTAGAGAGGACAAAACATCAGGCTGAGTACGGCCTCACCAGAGTTACATGCTGACAACCGGAAAGGGGAGGTCGAGGCAGGGATTAACATTAAGGCCTTTGAACGAAATTCTCCCACGGTATCACCATACGTGTCGCCAGCGACCTACTTTTGTATACGGCGACAACAAAACCAGGCAGGTGCTGAAGGGGCCTACGAGATATTCAGACCCGGACGTCGACATGGGTCAGGGACCCGACCCCAGGATATACGGGGTGGGCATGCCCGCGGTATATCATCCCGGTAGGGCTGTCTCTAACCGAGGATATGTACACACTGGACATCCGAGGACCGACATGCCGGATGCGCAACAACGAAAGCTTGCGTTGCAACCTTTCGATGAGAAGTAACTCTAACACGCCTCGGTTGCGGTTTCAGGGAGTTGGGCAAGGAATTTGTCCGCCAAGTCAGGTTCGCAGAGCGTGCATGTGGTTTCGTGTGGCTGGAAAATATCAAGGTTGATGTTCTAGGTCAACACCTAGCCGGTAAGGCACAGACATAGTACCGTCGGTAAGTTGAGGCGAAGTGGCCTGGAAGTCAAACCTTAGAGCACGCGATGCAAAGATTGTTGAAGACTTTTACCACGAAGATTTCTCCGGCACAAAGCACGAAGTATTTCACAGCACCCAAGGCACCTCACCGAACTGGACGGATTATGTCTTATATTTTACGGCCGTCAGCGATGCATGTGGAGGTGTAGACAGCCTTGCTCGGACCAAGGAGTACCGTGGTTCCTTTTGAGGTTGTAGGTGATGAGGGTCCCCCAGACGTGGAAGACCCTCACTCGATCTCTAGCTCCTCTGCTGTGGTGGACTACGTGGGGACGGTCACCTATGTCTCGCCCGTTGTTCCGTCGAGTGCTCCTCCCGATACGATGGGTGGTCCCGTAGACATGCCACAGGTGCTGCGCGACCTACAAGACCGTCTAGACGCGTATAGCCGAAGACTTGGGGCATGCGAAGGCCGATCTACCGATTTCCTCGCCCCCGACGCCTACTGGACCACCCGGTGTGAGGTCCTCGAAAGAGAGCTGCAAGGCACCAAACGTGTTTCAGTTGCATGAGAAAGTTCAGCAAGAGAGATCGCTGACGGAGCATTTGTGGTGGAGGATGGACTACCGCCAGAGCCACTACGCTTTCATGATGGCGGAGTTGGAGCACGAAGATTGCAGCACGAATCTGTTCAAGGACCTTCCGTGACTGCTCCCGCCTTACCTCTTACACGGGTGACGGGTAAGCGACCTCGGCGCTCACCGGCCAAGACGACCGCTAAGGTCCAAGTCAAGCACCCCAGCACTCCCGCTTCGTCGTCGTCCAAGTCGGGGATCCCCCAGAGACTACCTTTGGTACCCTCTCCGGACCCTGATGATGAAACCGCAAGTGAAGACACCGAGGTGGCCCGGACGACCTTAATTTGATCGCGGTCATCCTGACGTCGCACCACGCCTACCGACCCGCCACTCCCAGATGTCTCGACCGACTACGTCTCCCGACCGGTCGCTCACCCAGGTCCAGAGTTATTCCGCGCCATGTTTAGATCTTCGTACTCCGAGGTCGAGTCGGTTCCGGGAGATAAGGCTCCTGCCCCAGTCACCAAGGCGGGCTCATACCCAGGGGAGTCACTAAAACTTCCGAAGGGTGACTTCACCCCTGGGTACATGCAGGTGAAGTCACTCACTGCAGCAGAGGTGGTGCCTTGGTCGGTCGACACGATCAGCTCGTTGAGTGTTGTGACGATGACCCCTAGCGACTTGATCGACCGCCTGGAGTTGCCTTGGGGCTGGTTTGGTCCACCATACGGGAAGGTTAATTTACCTTCCAAGTGGGAGCCGTCGTTAGTCAGCTCCTCGATGCTCTAGAACCTCTTGGTCGCCAGTTCATGGGTGTCAGCTCGAGTATCGCCCCCCGTATCCTTCCATCTAGTGGGCTGGTTCGCGGAACTGGAGGCGACTTATTTGCGCTTTGACGAAGACCACAGCCAAAAGATCTGGGAGGCTACCCACTGCACATTGGTCTCCAAGGATCAAGCGCGCTCCAGCTCTATCCTCTCGTCATATTACACCGCACGGAAGAAACGACGGGGTCGCGCGATTCGGGCGTGGCACGGGGTCGTCGACGTACCCTTCAAGGGGATGAGTGACGGTCGGTGCGACATCGACATCCTGCTCGACCCCTTCTTTATGCACCTTCCCCGACATCGCTGTGTAGTATACTGGTTTCCAGGGTGCAAGGAAGGTTCCGATCCCGCCGACCTGCTGAACGGCGTGAGGGTCTCCGACTCCACTTACCCATGGATCTCCCAGTACCGACTTTCGTCCGAGCCCCATCCCGGGCACTCGGTGCCGCGTCTCCGGGACAAGTTCGTCCCTAAACCGTAAGCATTTCCATAATATACTTGTGCCCATCTTTTTCCAGTCTCTGTCTTGAATCTCTGTTTCCTTTCTTCCTTCAAACCTTACACCACTTTGTTTTCTTCACCAAAATTTACGCTAAAGACCAAGGTCTACCCACGAGGGACCAGGGTCTACCTCGAAAAGACCGGGGTCTACCTTGAAAGACCAAGGTCTACCAACGATGGGCCAGGGTCGACCTCGAAAAGACCGGGGTCTACCTTGAAAGACCAAGGTCTACCAACGATGGGCCAGGGTCGACCTCGAAAAGACCGGAATCTACCTTGAAATACCAAGGTCTACCAACGAGGGACCGGGGTCTACCGAAAGACTAAGGTCTACCAACGAGGGTCCAGGGTGTGCCTCGGTAGACCAAGATCTACTACCGAGGAGCCGGGGTCTACCCACTATAGACTTTAGCCGACCATCTAGGATCCTCGGTTTCGGCCTCGACTCCTCATGATTTTTTATCGGTTCGAAACGATTCCTCCTTGTCTCCTTGCGTTCGAAATCCCAAAGTAAGGCTCCACAACTTAAATCCACTTCATCCACCTACGAGGGGTCTTCGTACCCTTTCTATCGACGAAGAGCTTTCGTTGCTGTCTCCCGTAACGTGTTTTCTTTTCCAGTGCGGGCTTCCAAAACCTCCTCAATCTTGTACTCTTCTTCTTCCAGCTCTCTTGCCCAACTGTCCTCCGGCAACAGGCATTTCTCGAAGTCAACCCGATCTATTCCGTCTATCTCTAACGCGGCACTCGGTCGGTCGGGGAACTATCTAGCCCTCTTGAGTTTGGATAGATGTACCACAGGGAATAGTCTGTACTCCGTGCCTCAAATTTTCAAGCGTGCTGCGTGTTCTCCCACCAGTTCTAGAGCTCGAAATGGTTTATGCCAGAGGTGAGCAAAGTTTTTGGCGTACTCCTCTTTCACCCGGTCCAGATAAAGCCACACTTGAGATCCCGGCTGAATATTGTGGCTGAACACCCCTTCATTATGAGCTCGTATCCGAGCTTGACTGGCCGCTCGTAGGTTCTCATTCACCTGGACTCTCGCCCGCTGATATTTCTGCTGAATGTGATATTTCCATCTGCGTGGCCTAGATCCCCCACGTCGCGTATTTACCACAGGTAAGGTAGCCTCGAGGGTAGTCCTAGCATTTCAACCATGGACCAGATAGAACGGTGTCTCCTTCCGGGCTCGGTCTTGCGCGTTGTTTATCGCAAACGTTCGTCGTTCTGCATGCTCGTCCCAATCCTGCTGTCCAACATCAGAGACATACATCTTGATGGACCTACTCAGGATCTGAACCATCCTCTCCACGGTACCGTTTGCCTGAGGTCGATAGGCCATGGTAGCCTGTTGACGCTGGACCACCATGCGACTAAATGCCCGAAAGAAATTCGACATAAAATCCTGGCTGTCGATCGTGGCGGATTGTCTCGCTAGCACCAAAACGGCGAAAAACGCATTCTTCGTACCCTTCAGATACCGTCTAGGCCGTTCGCGACGCACTAGCCTTTAAGTCGACTTGTTCACGAGATACGTGATGTAGACATCACGTACCTCGTGAACAAGTCGACCCAAATCAGTAACTCGGTATTTCCTCTATGCGACCTGGCAGAGAAAGAATCCATCGCTATAACCTGGAAAGGGTATGTTGCTTGGACATTTCCTGGAGTCTTGCCCTGCAGGGTAGGTCCTCCCTTCCCTGTCTTGCAATCGACACATGTCCACACATACCTCTGTACACTTCGGAATAAACCTCTCTATGGCAGTACCGTCGGATTCAGTGATAGGTACGTCCAACCCCTTGGTGACCTCCTTCCAGACTGGTGTGGTAGTGGTGCACGACGTCGGTTTGACGACTTTCAGGCATTACTAATCTCGCCGTTACCTCTCGGTGGCCTCCTTTGACCCTTCTGACCGGGGAATACATTGATAGGACCTCTTCTCTTATCTCGTAGTCCCTGGCAATCTTACTGCACGAGTGAGAGGTCTCCATGAATAGGTCGACCAAATCTACTTTCAGTAGGCCTTCAAATCTCGCACCCAGTCCTCTTGCTCTTGGGCCTCCCTGATTCGATCTGTCCGGAGTCATTGTATCACTCCCTCTTGCCGAATTTCTCCTGACATCTTGATGGGAGCTTGAGATCGAGTCACTGCAAGCACCTTGCCAATGGACTTTGGTCCTTGGGAACTAGTAACTCTGGCAATCGGTTAATCGCTTCCAAATTTGGCCATTCTACTTCCAGTATCGACTTCATCCAACCCCGCAGACCTGACTAGCTACGCCAATGTAGAATGCCTCGTCAGGACCTTGAGGGGTCGAGTGACCAACATCGTAAAACAAGTTTCCATTATCCGTAATAGGTACTGACAAATTGACAGAGGGTGAGGATGATAGTGACAATAAGGTACTAATCGTTGATAAGCGGACAGAGCAAAACGCCGACCGCCAGAAGCAGTTACCATATGCTTCTTCACATGTTGATGGAATTCTTGAGTTCGCTCTTCCAACTGTTCCTTAGTCGCTAAACACAGACTTTCGAAATTTAGATTGAAATATGATTTTCCAATATATTTACAATATGATCTGTATTATACATAGTCACGTAAATGTTGAATAATATTGCGTAAATTTTATTGTTGCAATACCGTCTTTTGCTTTATTAAATTAAATGGATGAAGTTATTGACCCTATTATTGGGCCCTGGACCATTTTTCCTCGTATTCTCACTGTCACCCGTCCTCACTTACATTCTTAATCGTGAAAATCCACCTCTCATAAATCATAAAGGATCGATGCATACACTGCATAATCTTCAATGAATCTACCATAGTAATTCAGGCTTCCAAGAAACAATTGCATGTCCTTGAGTGTCGTTGGCAACGGTAGGTCGACCAGGACTGGAAGTATTTTGGGTGGGCCTCTAGTCCTTGGTCCGAGACCCGGTGCCCAAGGTAGTCGACCTTCCGGCACCCCCCATGAGCTCTTGACCGCGCTGATCGATAAATTCCAATCGTCACACATATCTCACAACCGCTCTATTTTTGCGCACAACATATCCCACGAGTCGGTCAGTATTAAAATATCATCTATGTAGGACCGCCGACCCAGAACCGAGGGACCCAACTTTACATCTGGCTTCCCCATCGTAAACAAGTCTTCGGTCTCCTCTGTATCCGCTCCATACAAAGCATTATCCAAGAGTCTCTGATATATCTGAGGCGCATTCTTGAGTCCAAATGGCATCCGTAGTCATTCGAACAACCCCATTGGGGTGACAAAAGCCAAAATCCTTCTCGCCCTTTCGTTCATGCCGACGACTTAAAAACCACTTGACATATCCAGGGAGCAGTACCACAATGCACCGTTCAGTGCTCCAACAGCTCGTTCATTAGAGGCATAGGGTAGACCATAAGCTGGGTCAAGTCGTTCACCAACCGATAATCAATACACAGCCTGATATCCACCCCATTCTTATTCACAATAATGACGATTGGACTGGCCCATGGCGAGGTAGAGGGCTGGATGATCTTCGCAGATAATATCATTCTTGATCAGATCTGCCAACTTTTCTTTGAGCTGGGGGGCTACCTTCTGTACACGTTGTGCAATCGGCCTGGCATTAGCCACATCAATGTCACAGATAGCCCCTCGAGTAGCCGGTGGCAAGTCGTTGCCCTTTTCATGAATCGATATCGTCTTCTCCATGCAATTTTGTCTCAGTCGGTCCACCTCCTCTGAGATGTTTCCGTTAGAGTCAGGAATCTGTATATCTTCCAACTTGATACTCGTGGGTAAAAGGTCAATCTTCGGTATGGTGTCCCATCCTTGGCTTATATCTAAGGCCAAGGGTTATCCACTTTCGAACGTGCACAGTTGGTCATCCGCTTGTGAAGACTCTAACAGCGGCCCTTCACCTTCTCCCTGAGAATCTCTGATCAACCTGAGGGTCTACCTGGTCGACCGTCGGCTGGAATACCATAGTCATTACTGGAACAAGTATCCTTGCCCGCTGAAGTATTCTAGATGGAGTACTGTACTGTGGTACCTCCACCAATGGTCCTTCATCCTTACCCGTCAGGTCTTCATGATAGTCTACCTGGTCGGTGGTAGATTCATACACCATGTTTAGCCACTAGGCATATCTTCGAGACCCTACCGACACAAACCCCTGCGCCTTTGGTACTTGGTCTTTCTTCATACCGATCTTGGTGTCCTCGTGTAATATCAGGGATTGGGCACTGACATTGGTTACCTTCAGGAGCTTCCGACTTCCTACCCCTTGGCTCACAGTCGTGATCCACCGTTCTCCCCCTTGTGACCCACAACTTCCATTAGCGCAAGGTCGAACTTTTTAAAGGCACTTCCTCGTACCTTGCTGCCGGTATCTGCACGTATCGATCCAATTTCACGTCTGATACCCGGTCATCGTACAGGGTTCTTCGTCCTGCAAACTAGACTCGGACCTCATCGAGAAGACATAGCGTCCCATCCGCCAGATCTAGTCGAATACCGGCTGGGACCATGAATTCCATGCCTAAAATCACATCTTGACCCACCATCGGGCATACCCCAACCTAAAAATGTATACCAAGTTCCCATTCAGAGTGACCTTGATGCGGGTACGTCCTTCCGTGGTATACACGGATTCCCCGATACCAACACACTCTTAGCGCCCATTTTTATCAATCTAACAGCCTACCTTACGAGCAAAGGCGATATCCAATATCGATATCTCGGCGCCGATATCAAACAACAAGTTATTTCGATCGTTGTTAAACATCCCAAAGGCCTTGGCCTGTCCGAACCATTTCGTAAGAGCAAAGTATTTCCAATACCCCCTCGACTCGCCCGGCAGTAGGTCCAACTCCATCACTGAACTTTCCCTAGCAAAATCGGTAGATGCATCGAAAGAAGCAACATGGACCCTAGGGTAGCTTTCAAACTTCATTATATTCCCATCGAGTTATCCTGAATGTCCCTTTCTCCCTTGGGTCGCTTTTCCACATATGCAAAGATGCAACAATTAGAACGCTCGGCTCGTACCAGATTCAAACCTGGCCAGCGTCCTAATTTAGCATCTGCCCGACCTTCTCCGGCAACATCCCAGCGTGCTTGGTCGGGTTATACCACGTAAATCAAATTATAACACTCTTCCATCCGACACTTCCCAACGTCGTGGGTTTCTCCACAGCCTCGACATAGGAACAGGCCAATCTGATGGATGTCCGTTCTTCCCACAGCGGTCACAGGTCAGCCTCTTCCAAACAACCCAAGTATCCATGCTTCCTGTACCCACAATGAGCACATCTTGCACTTGGGGTGCAGACGCCGTGCGGGGTCCATAGTCCTTGGTCGAGGGTCGAGCCTGGTCGAACTCTCTGATGGATCGGTCCCTCGGCGTCTTTGACCCTAGGTCCTTCTCCGCCTCTGTAGCCATGAGGTAGACCTTCCGTAGGTCATCGTCACTATCCGAACTTTCCAAACTGGAGTCTTCGGAGCTTGATCCCTCCTGGGTCGCTCGAACAGCCTGGACAGAGCGGCGATTCAACCCCCTTGGCCGATCAAGGGTAATCGGTTCTTTCTGTCGAAATTTGTCGGACCCAAACAACATTTTGCCCCGTCGGACCTTCGTCCGTTGACGCGCCCTCAGTACATCCTCCAGCTTTTCCACATCAGCCGAACGTAACACGGTCAGCTGATCCGCCAAGTCGGGGTCGTCCGAGGTCTCGATATAGTGTTCGACATGTTCCTTTAAATTTTTAGCGGCCCATCCTTGATCTTGATCTTCGCTCGAAGTCCAATGACATTCAGACGGTACAGGTAGTCCAGCGGGGATTCATCCGACCTTTTCTTCGCGTGGTAAATTGGCGGGCTACTGATACACCCAAACCACAGAACTGATTCCGGATTTTTCCCTCTCGAGCACACGTTGTTCTCGAACTTCCCCGTCGCACACAGACTCTCCCGCCGCCGTTGTCGCCCAGTCCATTGCGTCTGCTCGCCTTCGCCCCTCCCCCGCTTCGATCGACTCACTTCTTCTTCGAAGTGTTGTTGTTCTCGCTCGCGCCCTTTAGCTTACGTTCTCACCGATCATGAACATGCTCCCGCGTTCCTCGCCATTCCCGCGCTCATCGCAGCCCTTGCGCTCTTTGGATCGTTCGGTCACCGCTTTGCCACGTCATCCCCCCCCGCCCCGTCGCTTTGTCCCTGACGAAAGTCTGTTCACGGCCAGCTATTCGCTGATTGGTGATGACTCGTCGACTGACGACGATCACTACTTCAAGGCCAGCACGCAACTACCTACGCCAGTTGAAGCTGTGCAGTGCACACGCATGTAAATTCCCGCGGCACGCTTGTCTACCGAGCATAGCACCGACAAGATTCTTCAATCATTGGCAGGGGACCCTCAGCCAGCCATTTGGCAGGCTCATCGCGCTTTTTTGCGCGACTTCGTCCGGATTCCCCACCAGGGGATATCATTTATCTGCACCTCTGACGCGGCTTTACACTCATTGGGTGGTCTTGCGTTGTAACGGTCTACATCCGTAAGTATTTCAAGCACGACAAACTATACTTCGTCGATCTGACTCGACTTCCCGGTGACGTGCCTGCTCGCGCCATCTACAATTGGTTCATGGACCGTGGGGCTCGTCCGGTTCTCATTACGCCGACTTACGTTGCCGGGGAGCTTAAGTCTCGGGACCGAACGGTGTGTTTCCACGCCGTTCAGTGCCCGCCGGGTCTTTTTCTCAAGAATGGCGAGCCGCTTCGCAAAACTTTCTTTGACCCTGAGGACAAGCCGTGCTTTGTGCAGCATCGGCTTCGTAAATTCAACCGTGTCAAGCTTCCCTCACTTTGACGACAGGCTTCTCCTCCTGTATCTTCTGGTGCTGTTGAAGATGGCGCCACCATCATAGGAGCCAGCGACGCTGGGTCTCTCACTGACGATGGCCCCATTTCGCCTCATTTGCATCTCGTGCAGCCCCAGTTCCAGGCCCCTCGATTTCTGCAGTCGTCCGCACTTCTCGTTCTACTTCGGCCGCCCATTCGGCTAAAAAGCTTTTCATCCTGGGCTCGGTCGATGCGACAGCGCCCACGTTGACACTGGTTCAGGCTTCTCGCAGGGGTGTTACGACCGCGGCGGGTCCGATAAGTGTCCCGGAAGGTTTGATCCCGTGCTCTCTTGCTGAAAACCCCGCTGATCCTTCGGCGTTAACGTACTCCACAATGATCGACGTGTACAGCTTGTACAAAGTTTTCACGGATACTGTGCACGATGATACTCAACCTCCGGACGTCGACATCGCTGCCTACGATGAGCACAGCAACGCTATTGCTAAATTCACGGAAAACACTCCCCTTTCTCCGCGTCGTGCGGCTTGTGCCCTCATAGGCACTCGACAGCTTAAGCCCAAGCGTCAGCAAATCTCACCTCAGGAATTGAGTGCGCTCATCGCTAAATTTGTGGCCACCGATGTAATGAATTACTCGGCGCATGATGATCTGCTGGTGGCTATCCAGGCTCAGCGTGCTTACCTACGGCACTTATTCTCGTTGCCGGTGGAATGGTTAGATCGCACGTATCGTATTCATGCGGTCTATCGTGCTACGCGCGGTATCCAACTTCCTGATGACCGGACGGACATGGTTTCCTTTCTTCAAGTCAATTCGCAGCGCCAGGGGCTACTCTGGCTCAACTTTTCGGCTACGTTTTTCCGAGTGACGAGCTCCGCCGTGCTGCTTTGTCCTGGGCCACGTGTGACTTGTTTTCTAATGGCTTTTGCTTCTTGAGTTTACTTCAATCCTGTAAAGTTTGAAATGTTGTTACGCGACCGTCTCGCCAGTAAACGCCTCCACCACACGCCCTTCCTGCTTTGGAGTGATCTCTATTTACAGTGTGACACTCGGTCGGATGTGGTGGCTGTCTTCTTGAACTATCCGCGAACCCCAGACGATGTTCGCCGCGCTATCCAAGCGCTCACGGATAATTCTCTTCCTGCAGTTATGACTGCGTCCAGCCAGGTGGTCCCCGCTCACCTCTAATGAGACGTGGGCCTTTGCTGACTTATCACTCAACATAAATGGATTAAATCACCCCTCATCGACGCTTTACGATCGTCTTCTCTCCACGTATCAGCTGGTCGTGGTTCAAAAGACCAAGTTCGGCAGCCCTGATGCTCTCCAGACAAACAAACCTTTCATTTTTGCAGCAGACACTGGGGCACAATGCTTTTGGTCATACTCCTGTTCGCCTGCTTTCACGGGACGTTATGGTGTTGGCATTGTTTTCTCTTCCGCTACGCTTTTTCAAGACTTCCGCGACCTCACGGCTGATGTCTGCTCCTTCCCGCTCACCAACCGGTACATACTTTTTCATGCTCGGATGGGCGATATTCCTGTATATATTCACGTGATTTACGCTCCAGATGTGCCTTCGGAGCAAAGCGAATATTGTCGTACCTTTCCGACTGAGTTTTTGGATACGGTTCCTGATCGCGCTGTCCGGCACCTTGTGGTCGGGGATTTTAACGTGACTTTGGACAGCTATTTGGATCAGAAGGTTCCCAGTCTCCATCATCTAGGATCCGGGGGTGAGGATCTCTGTTCTTGGATGGACACGCTTAATTTGATGGATTCGTGGTGCCATATGCACCCGGATACCCGTGATTTTACGAGTCCTACCCGCAAGAACCGCCTCGACTGTTGCCTTCATACCTCTGACTTCGTGCAGGATCATTTAGTTGACGTCTGCCACGTGCGAGATCGACAATGGCTTACTGAAGATCATATTCCAGTTGAATTTAGACTCCACGCGAGGCCGTAAACTCGGGGACGTCAACCTCCGTCGTGGCTGCTAAACGATTTATCAGTTCGGGTTTATCTGATTGCCTCCGTTTCTGAGTTAGGCCGTCGCATCAAAATTTATTCTGGTGCTAACCCGGGGTGTCTTCTTGACGAGCAAAAACACGCGGACAGCATATACCTCAAGAGGCGGTGATTGGAGCTCCGCGACCTAGATTCTCGACGAGCGTCAACACGATTCACAGCGGTCAACGACGCCCACGACCTACACAATGCGGCTTCGAGTGATTAGAGCTTCGCAGCAGTAGACCAGGCAAAGCTGTTACTACAGAATCACCTTGGAGCAGTCAAGTCTCGAAACAAGTTCCAGAATTTTTTTTGCTGCGGACTTACACGTTAGTGAACGTGCCACCAGCCGCTTCTTTTGGCCGCCCCGGCAAGACTGTCTACGATCTCCGATTCCAGGATATTAGGCATCCGACGGCTCTATTACGGACGATCCGGTTCGCCTCGTGGCGGGTCATCGTCAGTTTTAAGGTCAGCTTTTCCAATCACCTTCACGTGACCTTCATGGATTGCGCACTGCCACGTACGACCCTCTTTGTCTTGTCAAGTATCTTAGCGTCACGACGGCTCGTCTTACGTTGCGGCAGAATTCTCTGATAGATGCACCTCTCACGGCTAATGACTTTTACTGGGCATATCCTCTTCTAAGAATGGAAAGGCGCCTGGCCCTGACGGTCTTCCCATTGAATACTATGAGGTGGAAACCTCCGAGTGGGTTCGGATCTTCGAAGTCGTTCACGATAATCAGTTGCTTTGCGATAAGATGACCAAGTTCTAACGTTGTGCTCATCTATCGTTGCTGTACAAGTTCAGTGATCGCACGCTGCCTGCTAATAATCGGTCGCTAACGCTACTAAATCACGATGCTAAGCTTGAACCAAAGGTTCTGCTTATCGTTGGGTCAATGCCTCTTCATGAGGTGTTCGAACCTCGTTGTCCTCAAAGATAACATCCATTTTTGACTTCACCCGACCCTCTTGGTCCAGTACCTCGTCGTTAGGTGCATGCACCTCGTTATCCTCAAAGATAACATCCATTTGTGACTTCACCCGGCCCTCCAGGGTCAGTTCCTGTCACCCATGTCACTTGGACTCATGTCCTGACATCTTGGCTCGAAGCCACCAACACTACTCACGGTGTTTAATGATGTAACATCATTCTCATGACACATGTCATATGTGTCATCTAGTGGACTCTCAACCACACTATCGACAGTCATTGGGCCTCGCCCAGGACTATTGTCCTCGACACTTGCAGTGTCTACAAAGTCGGATATTCCGACATCCAACATATTGACCGACTCGGTCCAATATCCGCGCCAAAACCGCTCTTGCTTCCTAGCAGAGGTGGGTTCATGACTCTCCAGAGCCCCACCAGGAGCATTGCGCGTTGCGGCTGAGGTCTTCGACCTCCAATCAATCCATGGCTCATGACGTTCTATCCATGCCATGCCTAAGATGAGGTCGTACCTCGCATCCAGGTCTAAGACCAAACAGCGTTCCATACTGTTAAAGTTCAAGAACTTTACATTTAAGTTCATCGGGACTTTGGGTATCGTAACACGCGTACCCGTCGCTAAGCGAACTATGACTGTGTCACTCTCACGCGCGACAAGCTCTTCAGCATACTTCTGACTACCTTCCACGGTGGAACGGCGCACATATTTGCCCAATGTCCCCGAATCGATCAAAATGATCCATGGCTTATCATAGCCCTTAATCGTCCCTTCGACAACTTTCAAGCCAGGCTTGCATTCTCGTTTCGTTTTTGAGAGTTCGGATCTCTTTGGGGCTGGGCTCTGTTTACTTCACCTCCTAGATGTTCAACAGAACTTAGTTCTTCCCCAGTAGGGCATCCCTCGCCTACTGGGATTTCTGTTTACCCACGGGGCGTCGGCCCTTCGAGACCAACTATGCCTTTCTTGCAGGGCATTTTGCCATCAAATGGCCTGTGCTCTTGCAGATATAACATCTGCGCACAATTTGCTGCTCCGCAGCATGAAGCTCAGCTTCTTCATCCTCCACTTTACTACAGTCCATTGGTACAGACCCATCAGACGAGTAGTTATAAGTGGCAGGCCTAGCGGCCTTAAAGTTGGTCTCGGCATTCCATGCCACACCAACCTCTCAAACGAGGACGGGTTTACCGGAAGACTTTCGTTCTGGCAACGCCAGCTCGGAGGCCCTCCATGAAGATCGTGACGGTCACTGCCTCACTCATAGGGTCTATGACCATGGCAGCAATGAGAATTCTCAACTCTTGTACATATGCCGCAAGCTCACGCTTGCCTTGGCGACACGCCAAAACCCGCGACCGATTACGATGTGCTTGGTTTGGCGGTGCATACTGCCGGGTCATCTGAACTTTCAGATCGGCCCATTCGGGGAATGAATCTAGCAGTGATGCACCACATGTGAATTCTCACTGTTTGGCTAAGCCACCTAACTTGCCCGTGGCAAAGCCCACACGGTACGGTTCATGGGTGATGTCGGCTATAAACACAGCCGACTCAACCTGTTGGAACCAAAGCATAAGGTCGTCACCTTCTTTGCCGTAGATCTTATCGACTTCCCTTTGTATGGGTTTTGGTCTGCGGACCACTTCTTGCGCCGAAGTCGCCATGAGCGAAGGCGCAGAAGAAAACATCTGTGCCTTTACATACTCGACTACAGCTTTGTTAAATTCTTGAAGCATATATATACGCTGTTAACCTCTTCTTCGCCCTGAGTGATGAGGTACTCCACGCGCCAATGATAGGGAGCATCTTCTGCAACCCTTCCTGTTGTGCCTGTGATAGTCCAACGGCTGACATCTCGTCAATGTCCACTCTCACATATAGAAGAAGTCGCAAACCCAGGTGCGGGATTGATTACAAGTGCTACCAGGTGTAGCCGAGCTACTGCAGCCAAGCCACATATGCACTACGTGCAGAGGAAGACAAGCTTAAAGAGATTTTACGTCTTAGGGTGCTTAACTCTCCTAGGCTAGCTCGCAAGCTTCTGCCTATCGTCTTCAAGAGACTAGCATTAAAGATACTTAATTCCTTAGAAAGGAATAGAACGCTCGAGCAGTGATGCTTATAGAGCAGGTTTGAAACTGATTTATATTTATGTTTATCTTCTAACACTAAACATAGAAGCACATACTCCGTACTTAGTGCTACACTATTTACTGGCTCTATAGCCTACTATTATTATGCAAACATGCATAGTCACTATACATTAAATAAGTATAGAGACCACGTGATTTTTTGCCACGACGCGACCCTTCGTACTTCAGGTACGGTCACATCACCTACTTTTGTACCCAAAGTAAACCCACACCACATTGGTGTGGCATGTGTGTATGTAAATTACACACCTTCATGTAACACGTTACATTGTGCAGTAATAACCCTCTTCTCTTTGACCTTCTGTGCGACTTCTTGTCCATCATTTACATTCGGCGCGCTTGAATTCGCAAACAGTTTAGTAGGAAAGATAGTCTTCTCTTGTTTTGTTTCATGGCCAAGTTAATGCTCTTGCAAGAACCTCGTAGGGACATCTACGTATGGAACAGCTAACCTTGATATGATACTACTCGTCGCTTCCGGACAAACTTCAATTGACAAGCGGTGATGCACACGTATGTTGTTAAAAATAGAAGGCACGCGTGATACGGTACCCAATGTCCCGATGGACTTAAATGTAAAGTTCTTGAACTTTAACAGTATGGAACGCTGTTTGGTCTTAGACCTGGATGCGAGGTACGACCTCATCTTAGGCATGGCATGGATAGAACGTCATGAGCCATGGATTGATTGGAGGTCGAAGACCTCAGCCGCAACGCGCAATGCTCCTGGTGGGGCTCTGGAGAGTCATGAACCCACCTCTGCTAGGAAGCAAGAGCGGTTTTGGCGCGGATATTGGACCGAGTCGGTCAATATGTTGGATGTCGGAATATCCGACTTTGTAGACACTGCAAGTGTCGAGGACAATAGTCCTGGGCGAGGCCCAATGACTGTCGATAGTGTGGTTGAGAGTCCACTAGATGACACATATGACATGTGTCATGAGAATGATGTTACATCATTAAACACCGTGAGTAGTGTTGGTGGCTTCGAGCCAAGATGTCAGGACATGAGTCCAAGTGACATGGGTGACAGGAACTGACCCTGGAGGGCCGGGTGAAGTCACAAATGGATGTTATCTTTGAGGATAACGAGGTGCATGCACCTAACGACGAGGTACTGGACCAAGAGGGTCGGGTGAAGTCAAAAATGGATGTTATCTTTGAGGACAACGAGGTTCGAACACCTCATGACGAGGCATTGACCCAAGAGGGTCGGGTGAAGTCAAAAATGGATGTTATCTTTGAGGATAACGAGGTGCAAACACCGCATGACGAGGCATTGACCCAAGAGGGTGGGGTGCAGTCAGTAAACCGAATGGTCTTTGACCTTGAGTTGTGTACACCTGTGGACGCTGATGCGTCGGATGCTGAGAGCATCATGAGTAGCGATGATAATATCGTGAGTGACGGTGATAGCGAACAGCTATATAGACTCGTCAATGGTTTGACTGGGGATGTTGAAGAGCCGGTAGCTCTTTCAGCAATGCCCGCAGTAAGTGCTCTGTTAGAGCTGTCCGGGTTGTCCTTTGCCGAGTTTGGCAGTGCCTTGCAGGCAGGCGATATCGCCGAAGTGGTCGTTATACGACCTGAGGAGGAGTTAAACTCCTCATCGCTTTTGGATAAAGCAGTAATTGAGGATACCAAGAAGGCGCTGAATGCGCGCAGTGGATCACCTATCCTAAAGGACCCATCAGATCCTCACTTTCCTTTGTTGAGGGAATATGGAGATTCTGTATTCAGAGATCGTCCTACGAGGTTACCTCCGGATAGAGGTGTACGTCATGAGATTGAATTGGTTCCAGGAACGAAATACTGTTTGACGCGACAGTGGCTGCTGCCACGAGAACAATGTGATGTCATTGACGAGTTCTTTCGTGCCAAGCACGCGGCTGTCATGGTGCGTGAGAGTAAGTCTTCTCACTCTACGCCCACGTTTTGTGTAAGGAAGCCAAATGGGAAGTGGCGAATCGTGCATGCTTACAATAAGCTGAATGCAGCACTGGGAGTGGTTAGTGATGCCCTAAGGTCTATCTAACGCACCTGCAACGTTTAATCGTCTCGTTATTTCGGCCCCATAGGGCGTATACACAGACATACTTTGACGAAGTATTCGTCCATAGTCGAGTCGAAAATGGAAAGAATGATGTGGAGAATCACATCGAGCACCTGCGAGCTGTGATTGGTTGCATGAGGATGCATAAGTTGTATGTCAATTTTGACAAATGCATCTTCGGTGCGAAAGAGATTCCCTTTTTGGAATGCTTCATTGGGAAGCGATGAATCCGGGACGACCCTGCTAAGGTCAAAGCCATAGTGTATTGGCCGGTTTCGAGGAACCAGAAGGACCTCCGCAAGTGGTTGGGTTGGGCAGATTACTTGCATAAGTATAGCCACAATTATGCGGAAGTGGCTAGGCTATTATCAAATCTCCTTAAAAAGGGATGTGGTATGGTGTTGGAACACCGAGCACCATGAGGATTTTGAAGCCATTAAGGAGAGTCTCCTTCAGGCGCCAATCAACCTCTGCCTGATCCTGATCGCCCGTTTAGTGTCGTGTGTGACGCTTCGGACTTCGCCATTGGCAGTGCACTTTTGCTAGTTGACTCTGAGGGTCGAGAACGCGTCATCGCGTTTGAGTCTCGCCAGCTGAAAGCTACAGAGAAGAACTATTCAGTTCATAACAAGGAGATACTTGCGATGAAGTATGCCCTTGTTAAGTTCAGGGTACACCTGTTGGGCTCAAAGCCGTTTGTGATCTATACCGATCATGCGTCATCACGCACAGCGACACAGTCGCCTCATCTCTCGCAAAGAATGGCTCGTTGGCTCTCCTTTTTCGCGGAGTATATCTTCGAGGTGAAGTATAAGCTGGGAAAACAGAATGTTTTGGCTGACGCGTTATCGCGTAGACCTGACTATGAGCTTGTTCATCTCACTGTTGTGAGTTCGTCAGTCACGGATCGTATCCGTGTGACGTATGCACGCGATGAGGTATGTGTTGCCATTATGCTGGCGCTGTGTAGCGCAGAGCTTGAAAACTCTAAGGTGAAGCTGTCACCACGTAATCGTGCAAAATTACATCGTTATGCACTGACCGATGGTCTGTTGTACTATAGTACAGGGTCGGATGATCAGTCTCGTGTTGTGGTGACTCATGATGAGGACCTCAAATATCAGATATCTTATGAGGCTCATGATACACCGCTCGGTGGTCATCTAGGTTGTGAGAAGACCTGTAGCTCGGTGAGCACCCATTATTGGTGGCCCAAGCTGTACAAATGGGTTGGTACCTACGTATGCACGTGTGAAACGTGTCAATGGTGAAGCCCTCGCCTAATATGGCTGCGCCTTTGGTGAGTTTGCCTGTACCCTCGGGGTTGTGGCAGTCCCTTAGTATGGACTTTGTGTTTGGCCTACCGCGTGATGCGGCAGGCAACACTGGGATTGTGGTCTTTGTAGACCGATTGAGCAAGATGGCCATCTAGCGGCAGTGCCGGACTCCATTGATGTAGAAGGAACAGAAACGCTGCTCATGGATCGTGTGTTTTAACAACACGGATTGCCTGTGGCAATCGTCTCGGATAGAGACCCCGTTTTACGGGTAAGTTTTAGACGTCCGTCTTTAAAGTGCTCGGCACTCGACTGGACATGTCCACGGCGGATCATCCGCAGACCGATGATCAGACTGAACGCGTCAACCGCGTTATTGGCGATATGCTTCGCAGTGTTTGTGCTGAAACACCAAAGCAATGGAGCACGATGCTCCCACTCATTGAGTTTGCGTTGAATAACGCGGTGCATGCCTCGACAGGCTTTACCCCATCCTATGTGAATGGTTTGGTCAATCCTCACGTTCCTTTAACGCTACCCCCTGCCACAGCAGGGCTTAGTGGAAGAGAGATAGCCGAAGGCTTGGCTGATATCAGCCCTGTTGCGATACGCAAGAAGGTGGAAGCGTTTCTTTCAACGCATTTTGACGTATTACGTCGCGTCAAAGACGCTATGGCAGAAAGACAGGATGTTCAGAAGAATCATGCGGATGCCAAAGGCAGAAAGAACGAACACGAGTTCAATCAAAGTGGGTGATTTAGTTTTATGAAACGCTAGGACTTTACCTACTCGTGCCGTTTCTGCGGTATACAAAACTAAATTACGACCACGTGTTATTGGACCCTTTAAGGCCATAGGCAAGAAAGGTTTCGCCTATACGCTGAACCTTCCGCAGAAGATGCGAACACACCCTGGTATTCTATGTGGGCCTTCTCAACCCTGCCTCGGTGGACTTCGAGGGGTTGTCCCCACATTCTCGGCCGAAGGAGGCGGGTAGTGTTGCACCGGAGGTGCATATGGACGCTGGAGGGGTACCAGGAGGTCGATCTGACATCCAGGTTCGGCTTGAGAACACTCAATCGCCGCTAAGCGATCTGAGGTCTCATAACGCTTAAAGGACCGACGGTGTCGATTGACACGGCCATCGAGCGATGACAGGTGAGACCTCACCGATGCAAGGGAATCGCGCTCCAGGAGTGTCAGGCGACGCTCGATCTCAGAGAGATGAGAGATCAATGGGTCGTGGGTCACCAACCTCTGCCGACGCTGATTGATAAAACTGGACTATCAACAGTTCCACGTGGAACGTCTCTTTGCTCGGCGTCGTCACCTGGTTCATACTCAATAGTTGGTGAAGTGGAGGGGTTACCCCCAGTCGTACGACTCGTGGGAGTATGAGGTACCCCTCCGGCAGGATTACCCTGACGCCGTTGACGCTTAAAAACAGGACGGTCAGAAGCGACGACAGCTGTCGTCGGACGCTTCCTTCCCTTCCTCCCTTGGGTCGCTTTTTCACATACGCAAAAATGCAACAATTAGAACGCACGGATCGTACCAGATAACAAACCTGGCGAGCGTCCTATTTTAGCATCTACTCGACCTACTACACCAACATCCCAGCGTGCCTGGTCCGGTTGTACCACTGACGTATTAAGTTATAAATCTCTTCCATTGGGCACTTCCCGACCCTGGGTTTCTCCACAATCTCGACATACGAACAGCCAACGATCTAATGTATGACCCTTCGTTCCACAGCGGTCGCAGGTCAGCCTCTTCCAACAACCCAAGTTTCCATGATTCCTGGGCCCACAATAGGCACATCTTGCACTTGGGGTTGCCGACGCCGTGCTGGGTCTAAGGTCCTTGGTCGAGGGTCGGGGCTGGTCGACCTTTTTGATGGGTCGGTCCCTCGGGGTCCTTGACCCTAGGTCCTTCTCCGTCTCCGTAGCCATGAGATAGACCTTTCTTAGGTCACCGTCACTATCCAAACTGTCCAAACTGAGTTCTTTGGAGCTCGATCCTTCTTGGGTCGCTCGAATTGCATGAACAGAGCGGTCGTTCAGCTCTCTTGGCCCATCAGGGGGGGGTAGTGATTTTTGAAAAAACTTGCTTGACCCGAACAACATCTTGTCTCTCCGGGCCTTCGTCCGTTGACGCGCCCTCAGTACATCCTCCAGCTCTTATACATCAACCAAACGTAACACGGTCAGCTGGTCCGCCAATTAGAAGTCGTTCAAGGTCTCGAAGTAGTGCTCGACATGTTCCTTTTGAATTTTGGGCAGCCCGCCCATTCTTGATCTTGATTTTTTGCTCGAAGTCCAGTGACATTCAGACGGTACAGGTAGTCCAGCGGAGATTCATCCGACCTTTTCTTTGCCTGGTAATATTGGCGGGCCACTGGCACCCCCAAATTACAGAACTGCATCTGAAATTCCTGTAACAAGTTTTTACAATTTCCACGAACAGAGCGACCTAGTTGGCGATACCAGTTATGGGCAGGTCCAGTCAATAATGCTCCAACAACGAGACACTTTTCCCCATCGGGAGCTTGTTCCCTCGTGAACGCGGTCTTCACAGTGGTCACCCAGCTGCGTGCTTGGTCCTCATCTTGGTCTTTCCATGAAACTCCTTGAGATTCGAGGTCGCTGAGAGCTTGATACGAGGGGCCATGTTGGGCACCTGTCCCAGGGTGGCATTGGCCATTCTCGCCAGAGGTCCATCGAGGTCCATGTCATGTGGGTCGTATTCACACGAACCGACCGATTATATCTCCACGTTGGTCATACTTGGTCTCTCGCAACTTTCATACCTGCACACTTGGGCCCAGCTGGACCGTTGACCTCTGCGCCCTCTATCGTCCTCTGGCCGCACTTCCATCGACGTGTGTTTTTGCGGTACTTGGCGTTCTTGTAAGAATTTCGCCATCGCCACGTCAAATTATGCCTGTGAAATTACCTACCGGGTCGTTAAGTACTCCTCCCAGGGCAACTCCGTCACGTGACGAGGTATAATTCGGTACTAGTCTTGCATCATTTTTTAATTGGTTGAAAATTTGACCTATCAGAAGCCCGACTTGCCCTTGGCTGTACAAACGTTGCCGTTTCGTAAGCTCGCTGCTCATCGTCCGCGCTCTCCGGCCGGGCCTGCAGCAGCGGCATGTCAGTCGGTCCTAGTGGCATTCGGCCCACTTAACTAGCGACGGGCGACTCTTGCGATGATTGCCTTGCAGGGACCTGAGGACCCTGAGGCAAGGTGGTCTGTGATAGACCTAGCATATACCATGGGTCCCCGGTCGACCATTGGTCTCGAGGATGGACCTCGATATCTTGCAGGGTTATCTGGATGTCGTCAGACGGTTCTTTTACGGTGGTAGTAGGAGGTGAGTCGAGTAGTATTGGGGTTGTTCCCACCAGGATACCCAGAAGTTTGTGTAGGATTTCTAACGTGGTCTTGATATTGTTGAACCCCAGAGAAAATAAGTCTTCAGGCTCGAACCTTCCTGCGACCATAACCACCTTGCGCAGAAGGGTCACGAGTGCGGTGATTGCGCCGGTCACCGTCCTCAGCTTGGGAAGGATCGACACAGGTCACTGAGCTGACCCAGCAGTCGGATCTCGAGGACTCTGGTGATGGGGTTACTCTCCAGGAACGCGTCAAGCTTGAGTCGGTGTTTGGCCATGGTCACGTCCGCATCCGACCAGGACTAAGGTCCTGGGGTCGAGGGGCCTACCGGGTGCCTTCATCCGGAGCTTGTTCGGCTTGGACATGGCGATCGTATTTTTTGTAGTTTTTGTATGTTCTTAGTTATTGGGGGCAATAGTCTATCGGTTTGCACCTTCAGCTGATTGTCCTCTGGGGCATGATAGATATCATGATCCAAGGTGTCCTTGAGGAGGACATAGGAAGAATATTTCGGTTTCTCTCCAAAAATTTCAACCTTGACCATCTTGACCGGGCCCCTCCCAAGTTTTGGTCGGTCCTTCAATCCTTTGTTGTTTTCTTGTGTAGTCACTGGTGATTGGTCTTCCAGTGACTCTTCGTTCTTTTACTCAATCTTTGCTTGAGCATCTTCATCTTCTTGGGACTCGCGGTAATATCCCGCTTCTTCCCAAGATCCAAGCAGTCGCATCATTGTGGTGGAGTGGGTTCTCAAGTCTGCGTAATGAGACCCCAAGCCACTCACTGTGCTGGACTGTCGACAGTCGGAGGGGGTACCCCGATGCCGTGTATAGACCTTCTCTCACCTTGTGTACCCGTTGGCTGGCAAGTTGCGCTCTTCGGAGGACTTGTTTAAGATGTGATGTCGGCCTTGAGAGAGGTCGATCTTGGGGTGCCTCGAGTGGTAGGCGGGCAGGTGGCCACTCGTCGACTAGGTCGAGGGTGGACTTAAAACCGAATTCTTCAGGGGAGATTCTCAACCCTGGCCTTTTCTTTCCTTTTCGTTGGTTTCTCAGGGGTTTTAACCGCATGGTCTTTACTTGCTTCTGGACCACTAGGGTAGAGAGACCGCTTCCGATAGCGGGTTGATTTTGGGAGTGCTACTCAGACAAACCCACAGGCCAAATATATCCTGGGGCTCTATTCACACTTGGGTATTACCACACAACTGTCTTCG
This sequence comes from Peronospora belbahrii, assembly GCA_920618645.1. Lineage (NCBI taxonomy): Eukaryota > Oomycota > Peronosporomycetes > Peronosporales > Peronosporaceae > Peronospora > Peronospora belbahrii. The sequence goes on along the minus strand of CAKKTJ010000297.1, from coordinate 43,395 downwards.
ACAGGGGGGTCAAAATGCATCCTTTCCCGGAACAGGTAGGTAGACTTAGCAAGCACCTTGGAAGCACGGCTTTGTAGATTGCAAATTGTTTAATATGGTCCTATCTTTTAACTTCTTTACTCTATCTTTACCCCCGAAACCTGATTCTTGATTCTGCTTACCGAGGAGCCGAGGGGCCGGATGACCGAGGACCAAGGTGCCGAGGTCCCCGGGGACCGAATGAGCCAGGGGCCGAGGAACCAAAGAACCAGGGTCGACCTTGAAAGACCAGGGTCTACCAACGAGGGTCCAGGGTCTACCAACGAGGGACCAGGGTCAACCTCGAAAGACCAAGGTCTACCAGCGAAAGACCAGGGTCTGGCAACGAAGGACCAGGGTCTACCAACGAAGGACCAGGGTTAGCCTCGAAAAGACTGGAGTCCACCGCTAGGAACTGCGGTCCATCGTACTAACCGCGGTTAACTCATCTGAATGGAGCACGCTTAAACCGCACATCTCCTCATCCAACGGTCGTCCCTCGTCTCTGTTTTGCACCACATCTCTCTGTCCCTTACCTAACGGTCGCTCCTCCTTGGTGGGCCCACTTCTCTTTGACCCATCGGTCCTCTGGCCTACCAATTTTTGAAACGCTTCACCACAGTAGCCACTTGGTCGACTAAGTCGGGAGTAGGTCATAATTAAATTCCCCATGGGATATTCTCAACCCTGGCCTTTTACTTAATATTTCAGAAGTGTTAACCGCCTGGACTTAGCTCTTCCTTCATTGCATAACCATTCCTTCGACAATTGCCCTTGATAGGTTCAATGAAGTGTTTCGGGTCTTCGTCCGTAGTCATGCTGACAATATCACGAACTTTAACATCCGCATTTTTGTCACCTGACTTGCTAACGTTTTCGCATACTGAACGCGTTATGTACCGACCACGCTTTCATTTTGACGGTCGACCGTTGGTAGAGTATTTTTCACCCATGTCATGATACTTCTGGCCTTCAGTTCCATGTGGCTTCTTCTACATATCATCGTCGTGAATGTCGGTCAGTGTCTCAGCATGTTCTACGTGTTAGGTATCCAGGAAAACCTGCTTCTTCGATATATAAACTCAACACCCCTTCATCTGGCCATTCTTTCCAATGATAATTGCCTCCTTTTCACGTCAACCCAATAACTTGTTTGCAGTAGTCAGGTGTATGATGCATCGAGAAAAAAATACCACGATGTAGTCGTTTCTTGGTAAACACATCAGTATACGAGATTCCACCTTCATTCGCCTTGGTGTAGCTTCTACTGAGTATAAAAGTGTGGTGAAGCGCTGTAAAGTTTGCGGGAGCTAAGAGACCAGTTGGTCAATGAGAAATGGGCCCACCAAAGAGAATCGACCGTTGGGCGATGGACCAGAGAAAAAGGGTGTGAAAAGAGGGGGAACGTTGGATGGAAATAATTCGCGTTCAAAGCCCGCTGGTTGGTCACCATTCAAGAAATTAAACCTGGTTCGCCCCGGTGGACACCGAATTCACATCGGTGGACCGCGGTCCCTTAAGGTGGACCACGGTCCTTCAGGTCGATCCTTGTCCACCATCGGTAGAGCTTGGTCTTTCAAGGTAGATCTCGTTCCCTCATCGGTAGACCCCGGTCCCTGGAGGTCGACCTCGGTCCTTTGTCAATACACCTCGGTCCCAAGGTAGACCTTAGTCCTTCGTCAAGAGACCCCGGTTCCTGGAAGTCAACTTTGGTCCTTCGTCAACAGACCTTGGTACCTGGAGGTCAAGCTACCTCGGTTCTTCGTCGGTGGACCCTCGACCCCGGTCGCTGGAGGTCGACCTTGGTCTAGAGATCCAGCTACCCTAAAAAATCAGAATCAAGAATCAGGTCTCAGGATATAGATAGAGTAAAGGAGCTGAAAGATAGGGATAAATTAAATACTTTTTGATTTGCGATCCAGTGGCACACCTTCGTAAGAACTTTGTATTAGTCTGCCACCTGTTCTAAAAAAGGGATACATTTTGGCTCACGTCGATGACAGTTGTGTCGTAAGACCTAAGTGCGAGGAGATCACCAGGACATATTTGGTCTGTGGGTTTGTCTGAGTAGCCCTTTCAATCGACCCGCTATCGGAAGCGGTCTCCCTACAGTGAAGTTGAGTTTGGTGATCTCAAGGCAATAGAATGTACCGGCACGTCATGGCGACAATCCAAATGCGCACGTGATGGTCTAAAAGGAGGAGCACCTCGACAATTACATGAAGGTACTTAACAGCATGACCTTAGACGATGAATAACTCAGGAATTTTGGTGTGGGTGGCTCAGATCAACTGACGTTGATGTTGGAAAGGTCGCTATATGATCTTGAGCATGCAAGTCGACTATGGAGTAAGTTACTGCATTCCGAGCTGCGTCAAGGTGGTTTCCATCTGTGAACACCTGTGCTTGTACTACAAGTATGATGGAGATACATTGCACGGTGGTGGGAGTCTATGTTGATGACGTTTTGGTTACAGGCACCAAAATAAGTGCTGTTAATGATTTTTTTGAGGACATTTGACATTATCGATTAAAGACCTAAAACTCGTGAGTATTTTTGGTACTTCGTATCTCACTCGAAGACTTTGAAGGATGCATTCTGGATCAAGAGGTGGGCATTAACTTGCTATTGAAAAAGTTTGGACTAGAATCGGCAAATGGAGTGCGCACGCCGACCGAAGACGAATGCAACGAAAAAGCCAAAGATGATTGCAATTTTACCGGCTACTAACGTAAACGGTAAACCAAGTGTGAAGACTTTTCAGTCGTTGGTGGGAAGTTTGCTATCGATTGCAAGGCGCACGCGACCGAACATTTGTTCTGCGGTACACAAGGCAACAAGACAGATGCACAAGCCAACAACTCAGGATTGGACGACGGTTAAGCGTATCGCGGCGATATTTAAAAATGTCGAAGACGTTGAAGTGCACCTTATTGGTGTGGGTCCTACGACGGATACCATACGACTTGAATATTGAAGCGACACTGATTTTGCTGCTGATAAGACTGATCGGAAGTCTGTGTCAGGATGCGTTATCGCTATTAATGATGTTGTGGTGATGTGGCTATGCAAGAAGCAATCAGGTGTCTTCTTGAGCATAATGGAGGCAGAATTTGTCTCTGCTTCACAATATGGACGGGAGTGGTTGGGTTTAAAGAAACTTTTCAAAGAGCTGAGGCTACGCGCGCGTGGCCCCATGTCAATGTGGGTGATAATCAAGCCACGATCAAGCAACTCGAGTCCGAGAAGAGTATGTCAAGTACGAAGCATGTGGACATAGGTTTAAAGTTTATGCGTCATTATGTTCAAGAAGGTGTCATACAACTTAAGTTTATCAAGTCCGAAGACATGGTGGTGGACCTATTGACGAAGTCGTTGCCAGCACCAAGGATGACTGAATCACGTGCAATTCTCAAGTTGACGCTAAGGAGGAGCTGTTGATTCTGACAGGTCGTGAGGGTGTTGAATTTGCACTGCAAGACCTGTTACAGGTAAAGTGCAACCTCACCTGATTGGTCAAACTTGTTGAGCTTGACATATGGGACAAAGTGGTTCGGACGCATGGACGATACATGGGGACAAGGAGCTAAGGCCGTTAACATGGGACATGGAGCTAAGACTGTCGCATGAAATAAGGAGCTTAGACCGTTACTTGGTATATGCGGTGTACAACTAAACCAGGTCCAGTTGCACTGCAGGGAATGCTTGTTCTAGTGTTTATTGACAAAGTTAACATTAGTATATCTTACTTTACTTCTACTTTTTGTGCAACAAGTGCACTTGGAACATTTTACAATCACTGCTGTACCGTTTGAAGCTTTACAGAGATAGCGCCAAATGTATAATGACGCACTATCCAGGTGGCGTCACAATCAGCTGCAGCATATCAGCAGGACATGGAATAAGTAGCCAGATTAGGGCAGTGTTCTTAGACAAATAGCGCATAATGCAAACGAAGAACTTGATCGAATTACTTGAGGCATTTGTCAAGTATTGCTCAAGGATCATTTTATGGCGCGTAGTGGCGTCCTTCGATGGCTCATTGATGATTGTACAGATCATCGGTGAATATCAAATGGAGCGCTAAAGGACGACTTTACCGCGATTCAACGAATGAAGCAATTGGCTGGCTATCACTATTGTAGTGTCACTGAATTCTGTCGACAGACGCATGCGCACGGATTGTTTCTCTTTCATTCAAATCTGCTAAGGTAACGCAATTTTGTTTCCTCCTGCAGCCAATCTTTCTTCGTCTCACAATTGACGCTATCCTGTCGGAACCAATATGGATGTCAGATTGTACAAGTTTGGCCATGAATCATCATTGCTTCAGCTCTTCCAAACCAAACATCCCTCATTCAGTTGAAACTAAATGAAAAACATGCAGTTCTTGAGGTCGTTGTGCAGCTCCGTAAAGTCAAAGATGGACGAGTTCGAGTTAGACGAACCCACAGTGGATACGCCATCGGAATTTTCGTTAAGGAAAAAGCGTGCACGGCCGGCAGCCAAATGTGCGTAGTAAGCGGGTGTGGCGAAAGACACGGAACGTGTGCAACGCGCAAACGTGTACCCAAGATGGTACGTCAACCGTTGCACGTCTTCTGCCGACATTTTGTTCTCGTCGTGCAAAACAGTGTAATGACAGGGAACACTCGTGCCTTGAATGCCGCTGTGGCCGTACAAGAAAAAGTCAAAGCGGTGTGAATCCACAATTCCAGTGTCAATCACTGTTCCGGGGACTACATTGCCTTTCCGATCAGCTTCGCGCTGATTGACGGGGAAAGACCGCATATGATGGCGTTTGTTCACAATGATGAACGTAACTGGAGGGTTGTAGTCTTCAGAAATCATCTTAAACGCCTTCCGAAGCGCGCGCATTTCCATCTGCAATATGTCATAGTACTGACCCTCACTGACACCGTCGCGGTAATAGATGACGTGCTCAGGTTTTCGACTAGTACTTTTGTAGTAGGCCAAAAAGAGGTCGCGCAACATATGCGGTAGAAGCTGAATATCGCCAGAAGCCTTCTGCGCTGCTACACGAGCAACATACTTCGCTGAGAAACGATCCAAAGAAGCAACAACAGAAGCAATGGACGGTCGCGAGCCCATGCCAGAGCGAGGGTGCTCGACATCGGCGCCGATAATGATCGTTGGAGCGGTACTCACTAGGGGTAATGGCTCGCGCAGCATCGAATTCTTTCCACTAAGCTTCATGTTGATCTTCAAGCAGACGTTAGCACAGTACTGCGGTTTCGCACTGCGAACGTTCTGGGACACGATGCACTGACTGGGAATACCCAAAACTGTGTCAGACATACGCTTAATGTCACCGTAGGATCCAACGCTTTTGTCCTGCTTTATCACCATAATGAGCTGCGGAGGGCCCTTGTTGCGTGCCTTCATCTCTTGGAAACATATCTTCATAAGTTCCTCAACTTGTGCACCACGCTGCTGGTTCATATGAACCATACATGGGCTACTATCTTCGATCGTCAATCCACACTTGCTTGCCATATCCACCATGCTGCGGACGAAACCCTGGACTTCACGCTCTCCAACGTTAGCAGAGACAACAACTCCCCAATTTCGCAGCGTAGCGCCCTCCACAAAGCGCTTATCTCTTAAATTCCATTGTCCTCCAGATGGACGTTCGGATACATTCGCATACTGCACGTCAGGTGGATCCATGACACGAGCTTCTGTCGTTTCAAGACGCTGCTCCACCTTAATGCCAAAAGCAGCCAGGTATGGATCGTTTTCGAAACCGGCATGACGCACTTGGTCCATAATCGTTTGCTGACGAGCACGCGGAGGCTGACTGGTCTGTCGGATAATTTCTGCAGTATCCAGATCGTTAATATTCGAGCAGCGCTGCCCCGGTGCAACCTCACATAACTCCATTGGCAACCAATTCTCCTTGCCTGGTCGTTTACTGCCAACGTTCACCAGCGGTAGATTCGGATACCTCAGATTCACGTTGTACCGCTTGTTGAAATAGTCAGCAATAGACATCGATTCGCCCTTGATGTTTACGATAGTCTGGTTAGCCGGAAGAGCACTAATGCCAAAAATCGCGCGCTTCCGATCCTTGCGGTGGGTAGGCACTACTTCAATCTTTCGCAAAACACGCGCCAGGTTTTTTCCATCACGTTCTGATAAGGCTCGGACGTCGTTAGCTGAGCGAGCATTCAAGACAGGAAGCACAAGTTCCATGAGCTCTTTAGGAGCATAAAACACTGTGGCAGCTTGATCCACATTCATAAGCAATTTGCGATCAGCAACACGGATGGCCTGATGATAGCCCCAGCACAGCTCTTTGCCACCTTTCAGTGGAACCGTTTTCTTCATCGAAAAAAAGTTGCGACCGACGGCAATCAAGCGTTGGGCGCCTAAATGGCGCGCAGCCACATCCAAAGCTTGCAGAACTGGCATCACATTTACATCTGGGTTGGAGTAATAATCAGTCAACGAGCTCGTCGAAATTGTTTCAGCAAGCTTAATCTTAACCACAAACGTGCGCGGGCCTTTTAATGGACGACGAGGAGCTTCACCATCAGCAGGTGCAGGTGGCGGTGTAGGACTAACACCATCCGGATTAACGTCAACAAATGTCTTGCAATGTGCTTCCCACGATAGCATAGCCGGCGCGTACATGGCAGACATTCCGTCATGAACGACACGAATTCCTCCAAATTCAGCTTCGTATTGCCTGATGGCAGCGTTGATCACGTTTCGCACTAAGGAGCGCGGAAGAGGTCGTTCCGGGTGCTTAGGAAGCGTTGGAACTTCCGTCATTTCAGTGTCTTCACCTTTTTTTTTTGTCTTTCTTCTCGTTTTTTAACTCGTCACCCATACTCTCGTCTTTTTGGTCTCCGGAAGCGTCGCCTGACGGGCCATACTTCGAGTCCGCCGCAAGGTCAGGGGAGCGCTCAACGTCCACGTGGTATTTGAATATCTCATCTGGAGTCGAGTTCAACGACACACTAAAGTAGTTTACCTGCAGCTGCATCGACTTGCCATTCGTTGCCAGACCCGGGCGACGACAAATCAAAAATTCTTGCTGAAGGTCTGGGTCTTCAGCGCTCACCTCACGCACCCCTGCGCGACCACTCCACTCGTCCAGAAGACGAGGATCAGCCAAAGGATCACCAATAGCTTCATATCCGGAACCAGTCACCGTACCAACACCAGGGCCACACTCTCCGCGGCCACCACCGCGGCCTCCTCCGCCACCAAAATGGCCACCGCCGCGGCCACCTCCGCCATACCCACGGTCACCACCACCGCGGCGGTCACTCGTTCCACGATCGTCAGGACGTCCATACCCGCGGTCGCCTCCACGGTCCCCACCTCCGCCATAGCCACGATCATCTCGTCCACCGCCACTACTGCCGCCATAGCCACGATCATCACGTCCTCTATACCCATGACCACCACCTGCTCCTCCTCCTCCGTACCCACGATCATCTCGAGTGCTACCACGTGAGCGGTCATCGTTGCTGCTGCTGGCAGTATATCCACGGGAGCGACTGTTATACGCTCCACTTCCATGACTACTCGCACCTTCATATGCACTGCGGTCGCTGTAACCTCCTCGACTCTGTTCGTAGCCTCCAGAGGACGACGCACCGTAACCTCCTCGACTCTGTTCGTAGCCTCCAGAGGACGACGCACCGTAACCTCCTCGGTTATCGTAACTTGAAAAGCTTGCTCCATACGATCCATGTGAAGTAGTGCCCCCGTAACCTGCTCGGTCATCGTAACCGGATGTTCTGTAGCCACTACTGCCATAAGCCGCTCCTGCTCGGCTGCTACGATCATCGTAGCCTCCCGTACCGTACCCCCCACTGCTATGGCTATAATCCCCACGACTGCTTTCGTACTCCCTTGATCCGGAGCTTGAAGCAACATAACCTCCTCCTGCACCACCGCCTCGACTGTAAGCATCGTAACCAGAGGACGATCTGCTGTTGTCACCACCGCTACGAGATTCGTAACCCCCTCGTTGATCGTAACCTCCTCGTTGCTCCCCGTAACCTCCAGCTGCGTGTCCACTAATGCGGTTGCCCGAACGATTATTAGGGTCGTCATAGCCACGACTATGATCACTATTACGTGAGCCGTAGCCACGTTGGTCACTGTAGCCACCGCCACCTCCACTAAAGCTCATGATGGTTTGCTGGCTAGTGAATAAAACACACTTTGACACCCTTTTATTGGATGATAATTTGTGTATAGCTAACAAAGATTGTAATATGAGAAATAGATCCTTGATGTGCCGTACATTCAATAAACTAGGACACACTGGATCTATTGTTTTATCGATGGTTCTGACTAGTGTTAAACTATCGAGATCATTCAAACCAATCATAGACGACTTCATTGTGTCCAGTCATTCCTTGTTCGAGGTCATGTGCAGGAGTAGCTCACTTATTGATTTTGATCTTGCAAATGTATTGATTGATATGTAAGGTCTACGTTGTTATCTATTTTGCCCTATTTGCCACTCACGTCACCTTTTTACTCCATGCGACGTCTGAGTCTTCCGTACTTATGTACTTGGCGGCTAAAACAGGCCCCTCTTGTGGATGTTGGGTCCATCAGCCCGACGTTAAAGTCCCTTGGGATGGCTAGAAGCGCTGGGCACTTTGGGAGGTACCGACTCGTGTTTTGCGGTCTAACGCCTCTTGAAGAATCAGCATTTCGACATGTACATTGCTATGCTACGTATTCATTCTAGTCTTGTTCGTGGAAGCGCGAGGAGGAATTGATTTACGATGATTCAGTCGAACATGATGACCAACTCTATCCATCTCTCCTACTCAATCTGAGCGCCCCTCTTTTTCTTAATTATATAGCCTCCAACCACCCTATGATTTACAGTTATTAGCTCTAACCGAATCTGCTTCCTATTGGATGACATGTGTGGAGATTCAATGAATGCTGAGGGACTAAAATACGACTTTCATTGTGTTTGATAGTACTGTTCGTGTAACTTATTTTATGTAATTAATTGGCGACTATTGATGTCTTTCTGGTAGGTTCCATATTGTCAGATATCTTCAAAGTAAGAGAATACGTAGCACAATTAATTAAAAAAATTAATAATAAATATCACTACATCTTTCATTTTGTAGATGGCATTGGCTCAGTCGTTCAGATACTGCAGCACTTTTTTTACTATCTTTTATCTTCTGATCAGAGCATACGAATCTGAAATGTCAAGTAGAAGCATGTTTTAGAATAAAATAGCATGACAGATTTGTATTTAATGTCGAGCACGCTATTCTTTCATAACCTTATCAACCAATCAGAAACGAGTTTTTAATTATACCATCGAGCAATCTTTAACAAAGTGACGCGTAAGCAGCTTTTATTACCTCTAATCGTATTATTATTCAATTCCATTCAAACAAGAAGTCCCATAGTGTCAAATAAGGTCTTTTGGTCGAACTTGCTACTGAAGAAGAATGATGGAATTCAACAGTAAAGATAAGTCCTATAGCGCGTACGTATCCCATTGTATTTGTTATGATTTATTCTTATCAATAGCTCCTCCTTTTTCTTCTTCTGATACTTCTTTGCTTGTGTTTTCATTCATCTACTATCTCTCTAGTGTCTTTTTGTCCACACACAAGAATAATATTGCACTTTGGTCGGCTTTTGTCGTAATCTTGTTCTTTTGCTATCATTTGTTTAGTGATGGTGATTTCTCTTTTTTAATGGTGCGTTGTGTAGAGCTTATAGTGTATCTTGCAGTGTTTTTTTTATTTTCTATCCTCATTATCATTTCTTTCTCATGCATTGAATTGATTGTTACACTATAGACCATGGGCGCATTTGCGCGAGCGTTTGGCTTTGCTTTCTTGATCTTCAAAGCGTTTTCACAGCGCTCAGTATCTGGTCTTTCACTGAAGACACTGGAGTTGTACGCATTTGTCTTTTCCTTTCGTCTGAGCTCCATTTTGCGCTATCAGGGCTACCTGCCGTATGATCGAAGTGGTGATTGGTTTTACACATTCCTCGAGATCATGGCATTGACGCTTTGCTGTGGGATGATTTACCTTGTCACAATGCGCTTCAATTCGACGTACGAACTGCGCTATGACACGTTTGGTTGGCTGCACTTGCCCACGGAGCTTGGTGCACTTTACATTCTCGTGCCCTGTGTTCTCTTTGGCATGGTGCGTACTATTGCAACTACTCCTGCTTGTTGTGTATAAGACAACATGTATTTTACTTACATCAGGACTTTTTTCTACGTGCTTTACTTGCTGTTATGGGTTAGCTTATTCATCCGAACCTGAACCGCAACTGGTTGTCGGATGTGTGCTGGACTGTTGCGCTGTACATTGAAGCTGTTGCCATGCTTCCTCAGCTGTTCATGTTCCAGAAGCGTGTACGTACTATCAGTACTGTTGCTAGACGGAAGGTTGTTTTGCAATGGCTTACGTTGAACTTTTTCAATGGTTGCGTTGACCAGGGTGGCGGTGCTGTGGAGTCTTGTATCTCGCATTTTGTGTATGCACTTGCCTTTGGCAGCTTTTTGCATCTCGTGTTCTGGTTCTCGTCGTATCACGAGCTAGGTGAAAAAGAAGCCGGCCACCACGTTGGATACATGGTAATTTTTGTGCAGATTGGCCACATGCTTATGATGGCGGATTTCCTGTACTACTATTTCAAGAGGTAAGTCCATTTGTCGTTGTGTGTATTGAGTTGCTAAAAGCCAATTATTACGCTATTGTTTGTGCTTAGCATGAAAGACGGAGGCCCGATGATGTTACCTACGCATGGTGCTTACCAGGCGTAAAACCGTTTGCAGGTTGCATCAAGACGGACCGGAAAATGAAGACGGATGAGAATATAGCGTGCTGCTAACCCTGCAAAGCAAAGAGCGTCAGGCAGAATAAACAAGAAAAAGACAATGGATGGCACGTTTAAAACTAGTGAATGCATAGCACGTAAAGCTGATGTATTGCTTTGTGGTCTTTTTGAGGGAGGAGGGAGACGTTGAGTATTTTTGGAACAAGAAGCGCGAAGTGTGCAGCCAACGTGTGCTTACAGCACTCTTGTGTTACGCTAGTACTCCAGCGCCAGGAATGATACACTGATATCATTTTTTACCTCAAGCTTGCAATTGGCTTCAACCTTGTGACCAGATGCTACTACAGCAAGACGCAAATGTCACCAGCGATGTATATGCAAAATTTTCATGTGTGAAGGCCACCAAGTGCCCTTTGATGTGCTATGGTACAGCCAATGTGAGAGGAGAGTAGGTGGATGGCATCAGAGAGAGTGCAAACTTGACCTTTATCATGAAGCAAGGGCTCTGTCCCTCTTTTGCCAGTCGTATTATGCAGCGTCTTCTTCATTCGAAGTGGCTGCTTTCCCGCTGGCTAATAATTATTGTTATAATCCATAATAGTATCGCTTGCTATGAGTCGATCCGCCGTGGTGCTTGCCCACGACAAGTCCGTGTGTGTAATTTCGCGGACGGTAATGCAGGTACTACACACCCGCATCATTTCATGACGCCCCTTTGTCTTTAGCTTAATCGACGAGTCGCTAAAGGGGAGACGGCGTTTGTACTTGGAGCATGGGCCACAGCATATTCGTCCGCATAGCCTGCAGTGGTGACATCGAACAAGTAGACCAAACTTGCGCGAGCAGACCATGCAAAAGCGTTGGGTCTCATAAGGGACCCACGCAGGTGGGTGCACAATGAACTTGGCCAACCACGCCAGCTGCGGCGGCGACATGAGGTCTAGAACAGTCACACCTTCGTTGTTGCGGATCGCCATACCTGCGTGCTCCCTTACGAGAGCCGCTGCAACCTTCCACAGCCCCCGTGACACAGCAATATGCAGGACTGTGTTGCCAGCCCCGTCGACAGTATTGGGGTCGCTTCCATTCTTCATGAGTAACTGTACAATTTCTGGACCATCATCCTGCGCCGTGAGCACATGAGCGACGATCGGAAAAACGCCTCGCTGGCTCTTGATAGTCGGATCTGCCCCTCGCATTAACAGTAGAGCTACTACATCCACTGCTGACGGTGCCGAGCACGTAGCAGCAAAGTGGAGCGGCGTATTACCATTGCGATCTGGCATGTTGACGAGTCCTCGAAATTCAGGAGCAGCCATCAGCCGAGTAGCATCAAGATTTCCGTACTTGGCTGCAATGTGTAGAGCAATCTGTTGCTGTTTGTGAGACTTGATAGAAGCCAAATCAATGGCTTTACCATCGTACATGGCGAGCAGAGAAGTCACAACGGCTTCGTCACCACGTTTTGCGGCACGATGGAGTGCTGTGTATCCCGATGCATCAGGTTTGTAAGGATGATAGCCCATTTTCTTCCATTTATTAGCCGTGACCATACTAAATCGCATCGACTCACTCTCACGTATCGTATTCATGGCATTGAGCGTCTGGGAAACCTTTGTAGACACTCGCTCGCTAGTCCATAGGCCCAGTTTCTGCAGCGTCACAGGAATCTCATAGTCTGAGTCCATCGTGGACGTCGAAGAGAAGGATAATTCCTCTTCCTCTTTTGTAGGAACGCGGCGGAACGTCATTACAGCGATAGAAGATCGATGATGAGCTAATGAAGTTAACGAGGATGGAGAGCTGTATATAAAGTCAGAGACTTTGCTGTGTGAAATGAATAGAACTAAAGTTACGAACGTATTCAAGTATATGTATCTAAAGACCTTCATTAATACGAAAAAGGGTATAGTACTCAAAAATCCATTTAGAAGGGATTTTGTATTACGGGCACGACTCTATGCCGTGTCACACAATATTCAGTTTGTGTACTGGCTCAACACGACGACAGTTTATATCAGTACAGTACAGGTCCTGACAGTCATGAGACAGAGACTTGCGCCAACCCTCTTATCCAAAGATAACAATCAATTGTGAACAAGACAAGGTAAACTTTTGACATGTGTATACCGATGGATGACCAATTGCTGCCTTTAAGTACCGTATAGTTAATGTATCAATCTGTCATCAACCCTCTGCATGCCTGTATGAAATAAAAAGACTTTCGATTGTGTCAAAAGACAGCAACCATGGCTGTCATTTTAATTAGGAGACCTCTGCATGATATTATTCAATGCAAAGCAATTATTTCTCCGCATGAACAACCTCTAGCTTAGCAAAGATACCATAAATTGGGAAAGATTTGCCCATAAGCGTCCATGTCATCATCATCGTTCAGACTTGTACTCGATCGGGTAAGTATACGTGACGCAGCAGCAGCTTTTGCATTCTTTACTACCAGACGGTGAAGTACATAGTAAATCTCCATGCCTGATTTCGAGCTGTCATCCGTTTGCAAAGCGCTATGTCTGTAGATGGGTTCGGTTGTCACCGTGGTAAATGCAGCATCCAAGTCCACCGTCACTTGCCCAAGGCAGTGCTTCTTGCTAAATCCAGGCCCGACGCTTAACACTTGGATGCTCACCTCATGATATTGTTCGTCCTTTTCTCGTCGCTCAAAGATAAACTTCTCGTCGAATATAAACTCATTGTCGCTTCGGTCGGCCTGAGTAGATACTTTTGTTGTCGTACCTCTGCGAACAGAGCAGACCATGTGGTGCGGCAACTGTAACTGCCCATGTTGCCACTTGGTTGAGCCCCAGATCGATGACTTCTGTAACCTGCCGGAGGCCATTACTGTGCTAACGCGGTCGTTCTCACTGGCCAAGCCGGCGCTCAAGTTTATGACTTTCTGAATCGCCACAACAACGATCTCGCAAATGTCGCCTCGTGCATCTTCACTGTCAAGATCGTCGACATTCATTGCAATGGGATCATCCACACCTGTTGGACTGCTTTGGGCACCCCACAGCTTTATACGCGGTGACGGAAATGCCTTTGACAAAAAGCACTTCGTGAAAGATGTCAGCGACGGCATAAGCGTTGTCTTTTTCATCAGTACGAGCGGCTGCACCGCCGAAGATGGTTCTCGAGGCGCTGTCTTGTTTGATAGTAATAACATCATGATAGTCAACTATATGTAAGGTGATGCTAAGGGACGTGTCTGCCACTGACAGTTAAGGATATGGCGCTTTTGAGGGATTTCGTAGAATGCCACATGCATCCAGAATGAGCGACAGTTAGTACGATATATTTGGGAACGGTCGCCACGGCTGACGTGCTTTGACTTGCGCTGACGATATCGGAGCTAAGACCTATTGGCACCAGGTATTTAAGAATCTCAAGTCGTCTAGTCTAGATCGCTTTTTTGAAATCGACATTGTTTCGTTATCTTGAAGCCACATATCTTCATTATTGAGCCTTTACAAGGAAGGTATTCAGGAACATTCAAAAACATTCTACAGTAGCAATGAATGGATATTACAATGCCGATCTTTATAGCAATGTACTTTTCGTATAAAAGTTAGTGTCGTCAATGTCGAACAATGCTGCTTTTGGTAACCGTTTTCACGTTGTGTGAGTAAAACTACCCATTACGTACGCAGATTTCGACCGTTATTCAAGTCGCAAGTCGACGATCAACTAACTACTTATTGTGTGTTCATACGAATGAGTAGACTGCCAAATGCGGAAGGGCTCATTTACTACCGACAATATTACCTCTACTGTTGCTACTTCGCAAACATTCAAGCAGCTCGTTACTGCGCGACTTTGTCTTTGTCGCTTGTTAAACAATTGAGTCCCACAATGCACTCAAGAACTCAAAGGCGTTACATTCTGTTAATGCTATTGTCACATTTTAGATTGAATAAAAGAAAGATAGGATAGGTATGAGCTAGCGCTAGCGGACGCAAGCGAAGATCAAGAATCATGAGTACGACATGTGCGGCTGGACGGCTGTACTTGCGCTTTTTGCATGAATTGTGGAGCACTCACACAATTCGGACAGCAATGTATCGTCGGCATGCTGCGTATAGACAGACGTTAGTGCTGGATGAGGACACCGCGAGATTCAAGTTGACAGTTGTGCAGGAGGGCTAAACACTTGTCAAACTAGTATAAGCTTTTGCCTATTCCACGCTGCATCTTTACTTTCAATTACAAACTATGTTGCTTATAACAATAGCAATACAATTGTGGTCGCCTGGCTTGTAGTCGTTTTGCAGCGAGATATTTGCGTTGCGAAAATATTGTCCACTTGGTGTTGCCAACGCATAGTGATAATAACGATCCCTGCAACCGACCCAGTGACTTCCGGATAGCAAGCCAACAGCATTTCTGTAACCCGCGGCGAAAGGCGTGGGACTTTACGGTTAGCACACTGCTCTCCCCAATGATTTAACCATCTGCTTCCCAATGCTATTGCGGGCTTCTCCCTGCATTTTCTTCTGTCCTTAAAATTCATAGTACGGGCAGGCGCCGTTGCGTGGTTGGTTTTGGTACCATAAGTTGACCTGATCGGTAGCGTGCTACGATGCCACCACTGACCAATATGTTTGTCTTTCTTATAATGCATTATTGACCGCACTTAGTTTGGAGAGGAAGTTTGGTCACTAAAATTCAACAACGCAACCTGGATGTTATAAAATCGAAAACTTTATTGTCTTCTAAATCACTTTATGAAAAGGGTTGTGACATAAGCTGTATGACGGCTGCATTGCATTTAGCAATCGCTGAAAGGTGCAGTTTAGAGACAACGGTGGCCAACCGAGACCAGCTAAACGGAACAAAAGTGCCCCCCTATCCAATATTCTCGATAGGAAGACGCACCGCCTTCATGCTATAAAAACAATTTCAATCAATCAAAGATTGTTAACGCGACAGAAAAAAAGCCTGGAAAGCATTTGTGTTCCCGCCTCCTCAAAATCGCTTGCCAACATTGTCCTTTTAACCACGCGTGCTTACAATCACAGCCTAGAAGTGCTGCGCCAGATTCTGCCCAAAACCATCATTTGAAAGTGTATACGTTAACGATTGGGGCCAGCACGCGTCTGACATGTGCGCGAAAAGCAAATGGATATTCACCTTACAAATGCCGTTGCAAATAGTGAAGCACAAAAATCTGCCTTCAGCAATATCAATCCGCATCAGCACATTCAGACTCAATGACAGCAACTTGCGGCCTATAAGCTACGCCTTGTTTCTCTAATAGCTTTGTGATAGCTTCAATGTACTGCGCGTCAAAACCAATGCAAATCAAAAGTTACCGTTAGTTCGTAAACAACTATAGGGTAACGATACGCAGACTTACCGCAGCACGAGTTTGCCGGAAATGTGTTTTCTGAGTTGCTTGAACGAACGTCCGAAATTGAACTACCCATCTCTTGTTCGGCTCCAACGCCACAAACCCCTCATTGCCTCGCGCACGTCGTATAATACTCTCTTCCTCCTGTCGGTTCTCATCAAACAATAGTTTGGTAGCACGCTCACAAGCCGCCCGGTTGATCAAACCGCAAGCACTAACGCTTTCGCGTGATGTCGACGCATCTATGAACGAAGAAGTTTCGCCGTCTAAGGTGGCACTTCCATCGGGTGCGATGACAACTACTGGGTTCCACGAGAGCAACTGGTCCATATCCTGCACGAGCTGGCGCACACGCTTCGCCGGAACATTTGCAGGTAGCCGAATATCCAGTCGAATCGGCCACAAAAAATTGTGAAACACCTCAGTCGTCTTGCAAGCTGTGCCGCCTGCAGGTATAAATGTCTTGGTGTTGTCGGAGGTAACCAAAACAATGAAACCCAGTGGAGTGTCACAAATTTTTCCCTTCCTTGAGCCATGTAAATAAATTTTTGAGTCCAAATGCAGCATGTTGGTCAGAAACATGTAGTGTGCACCCACGATATTGCGTAGCTGGAACACATATAGCACAACACAAACGACACACACGAGTAGAGCCATTAGAATATGTAGCTCACGAGCTAGTTACGTAACAAAGAGCTTTTATTCTCCATACTAATGGTAATGTAGCCAATGCAATGGACACAAAGAACCCCACAGAGACTAATAGCTTAAGCTCGCTCGATCCTTCGATCCAAGGAGTGATATAATACGTGTATACAGCAAGCACAAGCAGTAGCATCTTGGCCAATGTAGTGCCTTCATATAGCAGCGTCATACGACCTGCTTTCTCGTCCTTCTTGTACCCAATAACACCTTTACGGACGATAATTTTTCGTAATACGTTTCCTCCCGAGTCCAACCAGATGAGAAAACAAACCCCAAAAATCCAAGCTGGCCATTTGTGTAATAACAGTGATAGGCGAGAGACAAGAATAGTGATCCACAATAGCCCTACTCGACACATGAGTGACGTCTGCCACATCATCATCTCTCGAGCTTCATCAGGCCAACTAGAGTAATAGGGTCATAATAATAAAGTCTTAGATTATATTCGATTTCACAAGTTCGATAGATGAAAGCATACCTACATCCATTTCTTGGGACAAGCTTTACGAACGATCCAAAAGAGACATCGGGCAATGGGATTGGCTAATACAGTAGACAGAAAAAAGAGTACGATGGATACGTACGTGTTGATACTACCACTTTTCGTCTGATGCCACCAGTTGTTCCATGCTTCGTAGGTCATTACGAGAAATGATGAATGATTGTACGGCAATCGACAACGTCTTATTGGTTAAAATTCATATTGACCCATTATCCAATGACAGCATCTCATTAGAGGACTCGGCTATCTCGTTCTGTGTGGTCATTGCTTCTTTACGATTGGTAATCATTGCCTCTTTCTCCAATTTGCGTAAATAAGCCCGACGATCACGTTCACGCATTCCTTCCAATGTATTTCCAAACTCGCGCTCTTTCTTCTCGTGTTCCATTAACAATTCTTGCTCACTGTAAGTGTAAGAACACAATGAATAAGAAATAGTCGTACTATATCAGTTAATCGAGTCATGAGAGCTTTAGACTTTATATGAGACATATACCTTGCAACAACTTCTTTCATTAAACAGCATTTGGCACATATACCTCGATCCTGTAATACAAAATCAAGCAATGAAGCAACAATCCATCAGCCACGTTAGCATTGAATTGTATGAGTATAAATAATGTTGTATTATTGTACCCTCGCACAAGGGTCACATGAAGAGTGATAGGCAGATGTTACGTTCTTTTGATGGCAAAAATTACTGCAGTTCATTGATACATAATAGCACAGCAGTAATTAATATTAATCTCAATGGTTAGTTCCAGTATCGACTCACTAGACTCGTTTGCAATGATACAAATGGAGATAAATGCAAACAAACGCGCGTCATATCGTACCAAGAGCCTGATTGAGTCAGAGGTTTGTACTTGCGGTACTTCTTGCGCCACTCGATCTGCTCGTGACATTTTTGACAGAGACCGTAAATAGGCATCGACATGATACGATTTGTCTTCTTTGATTTGGGATTATGTTTAAATGCAAATGAATTCTGATGCTTTGGTGCACGTTTCTTCATATTGCCGCGTTGCGTGCTCATGGTCAACGATGCCGTTTGCCTGCTTGTGATTTTAAGTTAGTTATCGCCATTCAAAGCGCTATTGCATTTTGTGTGGCCCACATTCATTCTGTTTCATATGCAGGCTATTGCTATAATGATATCATTATTGATGAAAGCATTCAGCCTCCACATCGGTATGAATTAGATTATCTCTATCTGTTACTGTACAATCTTAAACCACTTCAAGATTTTGTCATCTTTCGCGATGTATCACTATCTCGATGTCGTAGCTGAGCGACAGGAACACAGTCACCTTATAGGGCTTTATATACGTATATAGGGCTTTAGACTCGAGGATGAGTTAGTAAAGTATACAATAGGAGATCTGAAGACAGTAGGCGGAGTCGAGTCGAAAAGATGGCAATCCAATACTTCTGCACGCAAAATTCAGATTCCGTTGCTTGCGATGTCATTCGCTGATAAAGTAACTTTGTGGATTGCTGGTCTAGTCACTTATTTCCCTTCATCATACAGCATTGAAAAGACTGTAACATTGCCAAGAGGAATTGAACGGTCATGAAGAACGGATTGGAATTTCATTTACAAGATGAAAAAAACTTGAATGAAATGCCTCATTAAGTTTAATTTCCAAAACTTAAGACGACTGCAGATGGTATCTCATTGCAGCATCGCAGCGACGTGACGGTGTGCACTGCTGGACCTCAGTCAATCAGTTCCTTTTTGCATCGTACGCTTTCGTATGTCTACAAAAATGCGGCCAATGTTTTTGATGTCTCCTTCACAAAAATGACTGTGACCAGTGATAACTACGCTCGAGTAAAACCAGACGAGCAAGAGTTTCATTGACAGTAATATAAACTAAAGCGATCTGAGACCGTCGGAATCAAGATACGGGCAAGACGAGCGCCCTGCGAGCTCGTATCGCTGTATTTGGCTGGAAGGTACTTCTTGCCTGTGATGTGAAGTTTAGCACAGCAGCCTTGGGTGACGGGGTCGAGTACGTCAGCTTGGGAGAGCTCTGAACTCCTTCGGACATGATTCACTGCACTGCTTGCTGCTCCCGTCGATTGAGCATATGTCCAACGCAAATAATAGAGTATGGCGTCATGATCATTAACACTAGTCGCCGTGGCCTATCGACACACCAGACTTTGTAAATGACCCGAAGAGCTGCAAAATATAGCGAGTTGGTCTCGGGCCGAGGTTACATTCTTCTGTAAGCCATTGATACCAAAACCTACCAGACAATTGAAGCAAAAGTCAGCTTGCGCGTACGATAAACGAGCGCTTCTTCTTGTGGTTACGGGTCATCACCAAAATGCCGCGCATATTGGGCGGGACAGATTTGGTGAGTAGGCATGTACGCGAATGACCGAGATACGAAACATGGCCATTACAGAGCTGCTACTGATGAATTGGTGGGATGCTGTGCAGCATGCGGTCGTTGTCGTGCGTTGGAAGCCCAGGTTCAAGTCACTCCTGTGCACGTACAGACAATGGAACCGAGCACACTTTTGGCGAGACAAGGCCATGGTTTGTACTTGCGCTCAAAGCATAAATGTCTCTTTTTTCTAGTACAGCTGCTTTAGGCTTTACAATGAGTTATGTATGCAGTTTGTCCATATCGTGCAGCAGCTATTGATGCATAGCCTATCTTAATCGGACGTGAGCTCGATTGCCTTTGGGTGCGCGTGTCGAATCTTTCTATTTTGAAAGTTGCAGTTACACTATCTTTGCCGAGACGTCTACGCATTGTTTCACTGTGCGCTTATTACAAGACAAGACACTACAGCACTATCGAACACAACGCTCATAGAGGTGGTGCAAGTGGTCACGACGATAAAAAATAGCATTGAGGGTCCTAATAGTAAAACGAAGCAGTTCCTGCGGTACGCCGTCCCATAATCGGTAAATATCTTAACTACCCGAATTATAGCGGAGTAATAGCGGCGTTTCGCATTAATCTAGATCTGACAGTTTGTTGACGTCATTATTAGCTGACTATTTTGTTTATGCGACACAATGCAACTTGAGATGTGGAAGTTAAGATATCATTTTGAACAGGAAAGTTGATCGGAACAGACCTCTTCTCGAACGTAGCGACTTTTGCTGAAACTTTGTGAGCAGTAAGAAAGGAGGATCAGGGTTTTCTTCTTATGCTGATACACTACAGAACGCTATGATAACAAGGAAAAATCCGACTTCTTTTTTCTCGTTATTGCGTCATTCTCAAGCTTTTAAAGTATATAGCAACTACTGTCTCCAGACACATCTGGTGTATTGCATAACGATGGCGTAGCAGACGTATTGTGTGCTTGTTATGAAACTGATGGATTGCTCTTTTGTGACAAAAATCTTCGACTTGATCGAAACCCGTAACGTACGTATTTTTTGTTCCGAAATTTTTGCTTTTGTTTACATCTCTGCGAAAAAAAACCGAAAATCCCAAAAGCCGACAACGATTATAGAAAACCCACCGTCGCACACAATTTAATTCACATTAAAGTGCACAGTCCAGTAAAACAAACAGCAACTCTACTAGAAAACGTCAAGTTGAAATGGAGACGTTTACACGCACGCCAAAGCTGCACGATGAAATGCCAGCACTTCGATGGATGTACCCGGTCCAATACGAGCGCGATTGGGTGTGTTGCTTACCAGTCATGTTGTACAGGTAGTTTTTTCCACGGGTTGACACTTGGCTGTGTTTGTATTTTTCCTTTCTAGGTGGTCTCATGGGAACCAAACTTTTGTAAGGAATCGATGCATATGGCTGTTTTTCTCTGTGTCACCTACTGCTTTCTATGCTTTGCTGGACGTCGTATTATGCGTGACCTTAAGCCCTTTAACCTGAAAATGTACGTAGCTCTTCCTCTTGTTCTGCTGAATTGGTATGGACATGAAATCGATGATGTGTGCGCTACTTGGTACCGTTACATAAAGCGCTCTAGCACTCTGGAACTTGGGATTAGCTACGTTTAGTGCCATTGGTGCTTCCAGGACAGTGCCGTTCCTCATCAATACTATCTACCGCCGCGGTGTGTACCACTCGGTGTGCGCTCCACCCACACCACATTACGGTCACGGCCCTGTGGCGCTTTGGGTGATGCTCTTTATTTTCTCTAAGGTTCCTGAGCTCGTGGATACGGTTTTTATCGTACTGCGCAAAAAGCCGCTTATTTTTCTACACTGGTATCACCATATCACAGTGCTTCTCTTTTGTTGGCATGCTTTTGCAACACTCTCGGCTAGGTGAGTGAAGGCATTCATGTGTAGGGCTCTCTACGGTTGCAAGTATGTTGTTTGCTGACTGTCTTTTATTGGCGCATTGCTGCTCAATGGATGTACAGTGGCATCTACTTTGTGGCTATGAATTACTTAGTGCACGCCATCATGTACTTTTACTACTTTCTTACGGCGTGCGGCTACCGGCCACGATGGGCGCGCCTCGTTACGATCTTTCAGCTGAGCCAGATGGGCGTGGGTGTTGCTGTATGCGGTCTCAACGTATACTATATGAAGCAGGGCGTCACATGCAGTGTGGACCCTGAGAACCTCAAATGGGGTATCATTATGTACTCGAGCTACTTTGCTTTGTTTCTCAAGTTCTTTATTGAGCGCTATTTGATGCATAGCACCATGAAGGTTGTTGTAGTGTCAAAGAAGGTTCAGTAAGTCATAGGTCCTGTAGATAACTGTGCAGGTAAAAAAAAATTGACGATAAAGTTTGGCATTGGATGCACCCATCCATATCTTTGCGTGGTCCGACGCAACGCACAAGCTGAATACAACTGCTTGTTGAAGTTCAGTGAATAGACGCACCATGTTTACATGAGACTCGTGCACAAGCTCTTCTGTATGCTACGACTTCCACAACAAGGAGCAAACAGTGCAAGACACGCAATTAAGGTGTTGTATGTTTTGCAGAGAAAAAGTCAATCGATCAGAGCGCGTATTTGTTTGACAGCGTACGTAGCAAGGTGAAACCGTAAGGTTTTGCTATTAAGGGCTGCTTCGTTATCCATGGCTCGTACGGTGACTATATATATATGAATAATTGGAAGCTTCAGCACACAGAATATGTGATGGACGCGATTCGGCATCTAGACACAAGCAGGGCGTCTTTACGCTGCGAATCGTCCATGACTTTGTCCATAAATGTGATCATGGACGGCGCCATGTTGCTTTCAGCAACATGGCAGAATCTGCAGTATCTGAATCATGCATATAATACGCTGCACTACTACACCATGTTTTGCAATACCTCTAATAAATACATGGTGAAGCTGCGTTGACGTGACCAAAAAAACGCGGTGCCTACTGATACTTGTGTAGCTGTGCCGTTGAGTGTTCGTATGGGTTTTGTCAGACTGCGCAAAATGGACTCTAATATCTAGTTACGCCTAAGCAAGTTGGCCAACCCGTGCGTGTTGATACATGTTATAAGAGCATAAGATGCTTCATTGTCAGCTCATGCGTTGAGAAATGTGCAACGTAGCGATGCAGTTCAGTAACAACGCCGTCCACGTGAAAAAGGCTTGCCAGGACATTTCAAATCGAACGTAAGTGTGTGGATATTGTCTCCCAACTAAAGCGTACGCTGCTGCGTCTTACTCGGAACCAACTGAAACGCTGGGGCGACGAAGCGTTTGCAGTTGCATCTGAACGCAGAACAAGCTTTGTGAGACAGTTCTATCTTCGGTCGATCAGAAATTACATGAACAACGTACTTGACACCGATCCAGTTCCACGAGCCAAGTTTGGCTTTGCATGACGGACAGAGCAGTTTGCCATCGTTGCGACTGATAAAGCTAGACTGACTCATCATCCACGACATTGGTTCAATAAAGATTCCGGCACAGGCTTCGCCGCTGATTGCTTCATCCGAGTCTAAATGCGGTACCTGTATGCAATAGCAAGTGATGACCGTTACCAGCTCCTAACAACAGCAAAGAAAAACAATTTCGGCTCTATCGTACCTGATTCCTCGTCGTACACAACACGTAGTTGCATTTTCGGCAGCATGCCGACTGGCCGGGTCTTATGGCTTGCGGACTAGCAACGATATCTGCTATTCCCGTCTTCATTCGCTGTCGTCGCACCATCATCGTTCTCAATTCGGCATGCGCAGATGTGATGCCCATAACCTCCGAGTCATGTCCCATCCTTTCAAACAAGTCCAGTTGCCGTAGAAAACCGGGATTAATGGAGATGCATTGGCGAGCTTGTTGCACGGCATCATACGCCTCTAGTAGTGTTTGACCTTGTGTAGCCATCAGATACGCTACGCAGATAGCAGCACTGCGTGATTGGCCATGGACGCAATGCACAAGCACCGCCGCCCCATTGTCCAAGTGCTTGTTCAAAAAGTGGATGCACTCTCGAAAGTGAGGCAAGAGGAGCTCGTCTTCCATATCGAGGATATCGATCAGTAACACGTCACATGGCTACAATAATTCCACACACATACACTTATCCAATTGAATCCTTGAACATTGCAATGATATGACGACATAAGTCAAACCTTGCCAATCAGATTGCCAGTGCCCAATGCAATAACTGCTTGAATATCATTAGCCTCCAGGAATGCTTCGTCCTATGCAGTTATGAGCGTTAGAGTTAGTGCAGAGTCAGAATTAGTCCGTCATGAGCTGTAACATATGAAGCAAACGCACTTGCGCAGCGATTGCTCCACCGAGAAACAAACACAAGTCTCCAATTCGTGCAGCTATTGGACATTCCTCTACCAACGGGTGATCGTTCTGTCGCTGCAGGAGCAGGCAAATCACAGGTCGCTCTTTCTGCGACATTAGTTGCAAAATACGACCACCAAAGTGTCCACGACGGAAGTTAACACTACTGCACCAAATCAACTAATGCTAGCTAACACATGATTGGGGGATCAACGATACAGAATGATCTTAAATTTCACAGAATGAGTCTGAGACAATTACATTCATGGTAATTAAAAATTAAACTACTTTCCCAAGAAAACATACAGCTATTTGGACCCAGTTTTTTTGATTATCTAGAATGCATCTGACCGATTTGTTTTTGCTTGCTTGCTTTGCAGTGCATTCCAGCAGTAGACAAGCTGTCATGGGTCTCCTTCAACCAGCAGTATGACTCATAGTTATATCATAGGAAATTACCGCGAGAAAATAGAAAAGTGTTTGGTTGTTTTGCTTCAACCTTTTATCCATGAATTTCAAGCATTTACTCGGTACCAACAGCCATTACGTAATGTCGCTCTTCCTGCAGTCCATTGTTATGCTGGGCAAGACAGCGCACGACGAAATAGATCCGATAACTTCCTTTCCGACGTGATCTGAATATACTACTTTCTAGCATACAGCGCTGTAATTACAGCTTATCAGAACACCGAGACTAACGAATGAGCTCACATACAAACTGACTACGCCACCGGCAACATCGGTACGGGATAATTACTCTCGCTTGGTGAGGCACTTGAAATGACTGAACTTTGTTGTCGTTACAGGCTTGCGCAGATTAGGGCAGGCTTCCACTTGTCGTTGCATGATATGCAATGGCGTTGTGACAACAGTTTACATGATAAAACTTCATTGATCATTTGTCATAAGACTTGCAAAGCATGCACAGATGTCGTGATAACGATGGTAGACGAGGAAGATGAACCATAAAAGCGGTTGCTCAAACTGGGCAGTAAGTTTGACTGGATTGAGCTTTTTTTTCTTAAGAAATTGAAGAGATCAGTAGCTTTAGACATGAATAAATCGGGACATATCTGATTCGCACCCAGTTTCGGATAAATAGGAGAGACTTGGCTGTCTAGTTCAGCCGGTTCCAGCTAGCAATGCATTGGCCCCGTGCCAATTCAAATCATACAAAGTTGCCACTTTGCATCTTGCTTTTAAACTCATCAAGCTCAAGTCGACAGGCATCAAATGCCTATCAAGTACAGCCTTGCCCAGTATTCCTGCATGATGATGCTGACTTTTGTCAGCTCGATTCTGCTAGGGGCATACTTGCTGCTTTTATTTTCAGCTGCAAGTATGCCCCCAGCAGAATCGGTACCTGGGTATGGAAATACGCTGGTTGTAGCTCACAGCAGTGTCTCTGTGAACCGGCACTTGAGTTCAAATGCGGACATGACAAAGAGTGACCATACATACACTTCCGAAGAGAGGATAATCGTCCCGAGACTCGAGGAAACCGTTATCAGCCCGAACTCTATGCCGGAAAGGGTGATTGATCGATTTTGATTGACGCACTGGAAGTTATATGATAAATCTCCAGAGAAGGTGTTCACTACATTGAAGCTCCATGAGAAGTTAGATGCGCTCTATCAGACCAAAAAAATTTAACTGTGGTTTAAATTCCTCTATCAAAGCAAACCGACGACTTTCCAGGACGAAATTCTCGTAACCTTGAACTCGCGTTATGCTGACGAGGAAGGTGTGGCAAATTTCCTAGTTACAGGACTAGATCTTGGCCATGCAAAAGCTTTTGCTGGATATTTGCTCAATTTGCAGCTGGAAACGTTTTGGTCTGATAGGTCTCGAAAAGAGATTTTCACGCTCTGAAGCTCGTCAAGACAACAGCCGGGCTTTTTGAAAGGCCAGCCTTTTCTCACTGGATAACAACTTGAAAATAGCGCGCAAAATCGTGCTTGAGCATTACGATCAAGATATGTTGCTGGCGAAGGACCTAGTTGCAGGACTAGAGATCGACAATACGAAAGATTTTGCTAGTGGTCTGCTCAAATCCCTACTTAAAACAAAATGGAAGGGTAAATCGGCGGGAGGTTTTGACGCTTTTGGAGCTGAGGGACCCACAAGTCAAGCTTTTGGAGCTGAGGGACCCACAAGTCAAGCTTTTGGAAAAACCGGCCTTTGTTCACTGGTTTCAATATGTCAAGAACAACTTCTCTGAGCCCTTGGAGAAAATGCGCGAAGTTTTAGTCAGTTATTACGGTAATAACGATCAGACGATGACCAATGCTCTAGTTGAAGGACTGGAGGTCGATAGTGCAAAAGAATTTGCTGGAAGTCTGCTTCATGTCCAGCTGACTCAGCATTGGTCGAGGAAAAGTGCGAAAGAAATTGTAACGCGTCTAAACCTTCACGACCAAGCACAGCATACTCTAGAACGACCGGTCGTATTTGTTGAAAACAACGTGAAGAAACCTTACGAGGAAATCTTTTCGACCTTGTTGAATCGTTACAATGACAAATTGTCGCTGATGAGCGCTCTAGCTGCAAGAGTGAAAGCCGGCAAAACGGATCGTACCGCTGAAAATCTGCTAAACAATTTCATGCGACGGAATATCGCTTGGTAAGTGCGAAAGAGGCACCTTAACTTCGGCTCAAAAAATAGGTGAAAACCTACATGTGGGGGGGGGGGGGGGGGGGGGGGGGGGGGGGGGAGGGGGGGGGGGGGGGGGGGGGGGGGGGGGGGGGAAAGGGGGAAAAAAAAAAAAGGAAAGAAAGGAAAAAAAAAAAAAGAAAAAAAAAAAAAGAGAGAGAAAAAAAAAGAAAAAAAAAAAAAAAAAAAAAAAAAAAAAAAAAAAAAAAAAAAAAAAAAAAAAAAAAAAAAAAAAAAAAAAAAAAAAAAAAAAAAAAAAAAAAAAAAAAAAAAAAAAAAAAAAAAAAAAAAAAAAAAAAAAAAAAAAAAAAAAAAAAAAAAAAAAAAAAAAAAAAAAAAAAAAAAAAAAAAAAAAAAAAAAAAAAAAAAAAAAAAAAAAAAAAAAAAAAAAAAAAAAAAAAAAAAAAAAAAAAAAAAAAAAAAAAAAAGAGAAAAAAAAAAAAAAAAGAAAAAAAAGAAAAAAAAAAAAAAAAAAAAAAAAAAAAAAAAAAAAAAAAAAAAAAAAAAAAAAAAAAGAAAGGGGAAAGGGGGGGAAAGGGGAGGGAAAAAAAAAAAAAGAAAAAGGGGGGAACCCCGAAAAAAAAAAAAAAAAAGAATGGGTGGTGGTGGGGTATTGAAAAAGGAAATTAATAGTACACTTGAGCAATGTAACAAGCCTTTTGTGACTCAATACGACAGCATTTTTCATACATGAAGCTGCTGCAAACAATACGTCTTTGGAGCAGGTATTATTATCTGTAAAATTGCTTTGTCAGCTAGAACTGTTCTGAGAAATGAAAAATAGCAATGCGGGAGGCAATGAAACACGACTGATAGCACGTAAGTGTTCTGGCGCGCTGGAACGAAGACGTTGAGAAGAGAGAAAGAAACGGGCCGAGAAGGGTGCTTTGAATAAACGTACAAGGTTAGATATCCTTTTTTTTTTTTTGACTGGAATTTTGGACCATTTCGGAACTTAATACACTCCTGTTTCATTACACGTATGATATCTAATAGCTAGATTTTAGTTGAATAACCTGGTACTCGTTCGTAGTGGTAGTTGCTATTACTCGCGTCGCTATTGTAAATATTCGAGAAATGGTGTGGTGATGGCACTGACTCATCGTCTGAATCATACCGCAAAGGATCTTGAAAGAGATCACCGCCATGCGTCCATCGCGGACGCTCACGCTCGGGCTCCCGCTCAAAACCGGCTGAGCCATCTGTCCGAGTTCCGTAAGAGCTATAGGCGCTCAAGCTAAGTGGGCTTGCGGTCAGCAGTTTACCGTCACCAGTGTTAATAATGTGGAAAATGCCGTAGTCAGGTAACTTTTGCGACGCAGGTCCATGCTTCGGAGCTACAACACACAGAGCAATCATCAATGACCAAGACTAGTTCCTCCAAAATCATTTAATCTGTAGCCCATGCTTACCTCCTACGCCACCAGCCTTTGATGAAATCAAACAGAGCAACAAAACGGTGGGCAAAAACTCCCAGAAGCAGAAGAATACAAAGTAGGCAAATGTTGTCACGCGGCCGTTCATATCCAGGTTGTTCCAGATGCTTAAAAACCAGCTTTGAGACGTTGCTAGATCCCGTATTCCTCTTGTAAGGAAAATCAAACATAGTAGCGAGTTGATCACCGCCAAGCTCTACACAAATTCAGTCGCCACACAATTGTCATTAAGCTTCCACAATGCAATAAACGGCGTTCCTTCGCGTACCCGTGGCCTTGATAACAACAGTCGCCTTCGCTTCCAGCTTTCTACCTGCATACAACAAGCACTCTTTGTCAAAACAACAGTCCCTTACAACAACCTCTTCACTTTTTACACCACCTTACAGTGGCCATTTTCCATCCGAAAAAGCCAAACAGCACACTCAACAGGAAAAAAGAGAAAGCAGAGTACTTGAGTTGTACGCTAACATCCGAAACTCTCAAAAATTCCTGGTCATACTCATCTCCACATTGTGCAGCCTTTGAGATGTCATTGGACGAATTAAAGGCCCAGACGACCGTGAACGTTGCCATGGTCATCGTCAATAGTAAGTAGAGCGGCAGACACACGTTTCGCCACTTGGAGCGCCACTCTGGACCCGTAAGCACTTGAATATAGAACAGAATGAGCAGTGAGAAGTTGGCAAATTGGATTGGCGTAGGTGACCAATAGAGAATATAGAGTGTCAAGTAGCGCATACTAAACTGCGTTGACATGATTATCCAATAAGCGGCACGTACGCCCGTCCATAGTAAACATAGCACATAGAAACCAGTCGACCAAGCCAATAATTTATTCTTGTTACGAAGAGCTACGAATAGCCGCATGAATAAGAATAAAGCCAACAATAGACACATTGCCGTAAGTAACAAAGTGTAAATGGTGGGCTCATACGTGCTGCTAGTGTTGTTGTTGTTGTTATTGGTGTTATTGTTACTACTGGTGCTTGTCGTCATAGCGATGATATTTGTATCACACATACACAAAATATTACAGCAACTTTAGTACACGGCACTTAATACAGTCAAGATGGGCCCAAAGTCTTGAAGAGACTGCGCAAGGTGGTGTTTAAAATATATATATATATATATGCTATACCTTTCTTCTTGTTGTAAAATTATTTATTTTTTTATTATATTAGACAGTAGGTACAGTGTACCATATGTAGCTATATGACAAAGCAGCGAAATGACGAAAATAAAACACACACAACAGGATGTAACGTTAAGTTACCAAACTCTATTTTAGAAACGTTTTGGTCGAACAGAAAGTACTTTGCAGAATCAAAGGAACTTGTCAAAGTTAATTATTTATATATCCGTATAATATTAATTACGACAGATTAAATCAATTCGTAAATTAAAAGCCAGAGGAGAGGAGAGAGGGGGGGGAGAGATACTAATAAACTAACGACAAGAATAAACTAAAGGTTTGTATTACGAATGGATTCCCGTGGTGAAATGAAAGCATTAGACTTGCAAATTGATCGTCTACGTCGTGCGGAGAACTTGAGTGAGAGTGAAATCTATGAGTTATGTCAAAAAGCAAAAGAAATTCTCGCTGGTGAATCAAATGTTCAGCCTGTGAAATGTCCCGTCACGGTTTGTGGTGATATTCATGGTCAATTCTATGATCTATTGGAACTTTTTCGGATAGGTGGTACTTGTCCGGATACGAATTACCTATTTATGGGTGATTACGTTGATCGTGGGTATTATTCATTGGAAAGTGTTGCACTATTAGTAGCACTAAAAGTTCGTCATCGTGAACGGATTACAATTCTACGTGGAAATCATGAAAGTCGTCAGATTACACAAGTCTATGGATTTTATGATGAATGTCTTCGTAAATATGGAAATGCTAATGTATGGAAATATTTTACGGATCTATTTGATCATTTACCCATGACAGCATTGATTGAAAATCGTGTTTTTTGTATGCATGGTGGACTTTCACCATCGATTGATACATTGGATCATGCACGTGCATTAGATCGGGTCCAGGAAGTACCACATGAAGGTCCAATGTGTGACCTTGTATGGTCGGATCCAGATGATCGTTGTGGATGGGGTATTTCACCACGTGGTGCAGGGTATACGTTTGGTCAAGACATTACGGAACAATTCAAACGTAGCAATGGACTCACGTTTATTGCACGTGCTCATCAATTGGTAATGGAAGGATATCAATGGACCCATAATCGTGGTGTTGTCACGATCTTTAGTGCTCCTAATTATTGCTACCGTTGTGGCAATCAGGCAGCGCTTATGGAGATTGATGAAGTCATGGCCGATCGTAGTGGAGACAAGGTATACGAAACGTGCAAGTTCATTCAGTTTGACCCGGCGCCGCGTGACAGCAACTTTAACGAGAAGAAACGCACGCCGGACTACTTTTTGTAGGTTCATGGTGTTGTGGACAAGAGCGTAGTGTATCGGGCACGTATGAATCATGCAGCACTAGTGGTGAGCACGAAGATTTGGCGGTGCCAAGTCGGATAACCCACTGATAAAAGTCCGAGACGCTATGAAAAAGATATACAAGAGAAGCCAGAACAATAAAGGATAGGTAGATTGTCGACCCGGGTCAAGCAAAGGGTGAGACGGGTGCTAGAGATTTGGTCGGCGTCGCTCATTTTGGCGTGGAAATTCTCTACTTCTCACTCAAAACTTTGTTTACAAGATGGGCATGATGGTATTCTTCATATATGCACGATTTAGTTCATTGCTTGCTGTCGATACTTCTTTCCTTTTGTTGCAGTATTTCTAGACTGCTGAGGAACTGCTGCAATTGATGTATGAGCTCCAGTGAATGTCCATGCGTTGAATTTGTCAAGAGCATGCAGCTGATCTTAATGAGCGGTAATGGAAACTGCACACCTTGTTTGCTGGCAAAACTGTTCAACATGACAGCGTCCATAAGAAGCAAAGGTAAACAGTATTGCAGTCAGAAAGTTCGAGCCGACGTGTTCTGTCTCACATGTTCCAACGTCGAAGCAGTTGTGGCTGGGCTCGAACACAAAGACCGTGGGCAACGCTGAAAGCTGTGCTTTTATCTAATTTAAATGCCCTTGCGCACATCAAGCAAGCTATGTTTGCTTCTACCATCACTAATTCTGAAGGCTTGGTAGATGAGGCCAGGTGTTTCTTACAACGTCTATGTCATGCTGTTGATTGTCCACCCTAAGGTGACAAAGCGACGTGATCGAAACAAATTGTACTGTGACGCGTACTGGCAGCAGAGTCCAGCGGTTCCACCACAGTTCGTATTGGCAGCAGGCTCTGGCTACGACGCCTCGCAGTTTGTGTTAACGTTGCTTGATGCTCGACGTGCACGGGTCTCGAATGCGTCTAGCCCTTGTATACAATACCATTTGCTTTTCAACGTCGTTGAGCATGTTGTATCGCACGCAGTGCTCACTTGCAGCTAAGTCTACCCAAAAAACTTCGTTCTACCATTCGTATCTGTTCAGCACTGGGTTTGGTTGGTCCAGCCTTACCAAGCCCCAGAAAGTCCTTTTGCTACCTAAGTTCAGGTTGCGCGGTAAAGGACTCAAATTGCTTTCAGCGAATTTGGTTGTCGCATTTAACAAATCTTGTATTCCACCGTGAGTCTTACTACAGGTGCCTTCGCAGCTTGTTTGCGCCTTCTTCGGCTTGTACTCACAGTTGCGCAAGTAGCCACCCGCGCCTTTGCAATATCTGGTCGCTTTGCGTCCCGTCGTTCCAGCGTCGTACTACCAGGCGGGTGCCTTATAATGCACATACTTTATGTTACAGACCGTGTAAAATGCCCCCGCGCAGCCGAAACTAGTAACGTCAATTGGACGCAGACTCGGTAAAATAACCTGTCATTCACCTCTAAATGAACCACCAGTTTGTAAGCAACGTTTTGGCCGCAGCATGAACGTCTAGCACCGTGCCTATCAGACCCAAGTCGTCCATACATCCTGCATCGCCACGAACTTGTTCTTCGTCACACAATTTGCCTGGCAGTAAGAGGTTTTAGCTCAAACAAGTCGCTTCACGTGTCATGCAGTCGGCCAATCACCGCTGCTGCAAACCGCAACACGACTATGTAAAACAAATCTGCTTGGTCAGCGCGTCAAGCCCGCCGGGATCATTAGGCAATACTTTCGCGTCGACATATGACGTATACAGTTGTGCCCAGTTGCCAAATTTATGTCACGTCTCCGTTCCATATCTACAAAATTAGATCGTCATGCCCCGCCGCTCTAGCTAGCTCTTGAACTTTCGATATCTCATTCTTACAGTTGAACTGTGTTAGCACTGAAATCAGATCTTCGTACAATTCTATCTCAAAGCGCGGGGTCTCAGGCTGCCGTCCCTGGTGTAACAAAGAGAAGGTGCGCAAAAACTCCAAGATCTCGTCATACGACTGGCACCGCATCATCAGCTCATGCAACTGCTCAGGAGATAGTTGAAAGCCTTCGCACTCCATGTTATAGGCAACATGCAAGGTGCGCTCAATCAAACCAATCTTGGTTCCCAGGTCAACCAGAGAGACGTACAGCCCTTCAGGGATCGCCATGCCATCTTGGCTCAGCTCACGGAATAGCGAGAAGCACATATCAATACCACAAGACCCATGCAGTGCGTTGATGACGTAGTCAAAGAATATCCGGTCTGTAGCTATATTTTGGCTAGCCATGTCCTTCAAAATATCTATCACCGCCTTCAAGTCACCATGAGATGCGCGGATAAATGCGATCGTCGTATAGACCTTAATGTCTGGAACTATACCATGTTTCTCCATCGCATCCATGAGCGCGATGGCATCGCCTACTACACGCCTGCGCATACAGATCGATAGCAGTGAAGTGAAAACCTGCAGATTAGGTGCCAGCTTCCACTCCAGAAAAACATCCATGAGGTTGAAAATCTCCTCGATCGTGGCATCACGGTGATTTTCCACCATCTCGAGCATCGTGATATGGTCAGGCGCGATGAAAGAATTGTTCAGCATGTGCGAGAAAAGTTCCTTGGCTTGATCCGGCCTATTCGTAGCTGCAAAACAGCCAAGCGCATCATTGTAGTTTTCTACCTCTAACATCCAGGCACCCGCAAGCTCCTGCTCCGTCAAAAATACCTCGTCCAACACTTCTTCGAGAAAGGTTGGATCCAACTGCATGTGACAATAACGGATCGCCGACCCAAATCCAGCACTACGTGCTACACCTCGAGCAACCATTCCCCGAAACACGTTCTTAAATGTGGAAATATCCTTCAGTGCCATACACGCTTTCATCACGTTGACGCACACGTTTTCGTCCACTGGAAGCACCTCATCTACGATACAAACTCTTTCTTTCTTTTCAGCATCGTCAAACAACTCATTCACCTCCAATTCACCATCACCACCACCGCCAACCAGCCTCTTGCGAATACTCCCCATCATTTGGTAGCAATGCAATGCCAGCGGAAATTCTTTGAGTGTCACACAACATTGAATAGCAGCTCCAAAGCCTTTTTCAAGCACTAAACTTTTCATCTTCTCTACATTTCCACCACTGACACGATAATTTCCATCCACGTAATCTATAAACGTGCGTACAATACGTCTCGGGCTTTGTTGCGTCTTGACACTTGCTTCAAACAGTTTCAAAAACGCTTGTTGCTGAAAATCTCTGGCTGCATCAAATGCTGGATTTGCAAAATATTCCATTGCCAACTGTAGCATTTGTTTATGTTTCTTCTTTTGCGCCATCTTGGTCATTAAATGACCTACAATGGACGGTGGCAAGAGCGGTTCGTCTAGACTCAAACTCCACTCTGTCTCACGAATGTCCAACCACAATTTCTGATGATGTAGTACCAACTCTTGTGCAATCCGTAACATATTGATAGTGGCACATCCATTAATCACTTTAACCAAAACTCTAGCGACAAATTGTGGTCCATACTTTTTCTTCAATTGATTCAATAGTTCTTGCATCTCTTGTGTCTGAAAAACACATGAAGAACGTTGACGTAATACCGTAAATAACAAATCAGTCCATACAAGTTCACTTGCATTTTCCCGTGCAAAACTAGCGACAAAACCCAAGAGTTCCGCTGCTCCTTGTTCGTCCTTGATTTTCAGTCGATGCTGTAGTGCTACATTCCATACCCGTGGATCTGTTGTTGCTAGTAATCTCGTCTCCTCTTTACATCGTAATGATTGACACACAGAGACGAATTGACTCGATGAGGTCTGATGCGACAATAAAACGTTTATTTGCGTGTCATTGACACGTAATTTAGACGTCCGATTGGTTGATGCATGGGGTTTTAAATGAGGACGTGATCTGTTTGTAGACGTTGAATTTGAATGTAACGACCGGTCATGTAATGGATTCGTAGTACGAGAAGTAGGAGGAAAAGGAGTACATGTCTGTATACAGGAGAATCTAGGAAGAGAAGGGTGGAGATGAGAATAAATAGCTAGGACACGCATGCCGATATGACGTCGTAGTAACATATTTACTTGAACTATCATTTTGAATAAAACCACAAACACTATCGGTTAAACGCGTGCTCATGGGCTCAAACCCATTTCATTCTATGCAACAGTTGTACTCGGCCTGTTAAATGACTGGTTTGCAGAGATTATGACGCTACTCGTCACTTTTGATTTTAGCAGTAGAAGAATAATATTGAAGCGTTCATTTCTAGGTTATAGCAAACAAAGACACTCGTTATGCTTATGGCTTCTAAGGATGAAAAAACACACTAGTTGTCAAGACATCCTCGGGAATGCCGATGTGGCGCTATAAACTCTAATTTTTTCCTGAAGAACGCAATGACTTTGGTCTGCGTATTGCATGTAGTAGCCTTGTGTGTGGGGGGAGGGGTTCCCATGAGGATAGAGGTACCACCACACTGATCAATACGATGAGAAACATTCCATAGAAATCAATTTTTATCTGAGGAACCCTATCTGGTTGAAATGGCTGGTGAATAAAGAAATACAAACAGAATCCGTGACTTGATCTCGGTGACGACAGTGTTTACATGTTTTAACTAGATATATCCTAAACCTGCTTGTCATGGCAGCAATGTGAGCAAAATGCTAACTAGACGAATTGGCTTACGATATCCAACCGTCCATGAAGGTCTCTATTGGCTGTACGTAACCGGCTTTATATGCTAGCTACGACACACCGCTAGGTCATCATTGAGCATGCGAAAAGAACAAAGTATGTGAAGCTAAGTGCATCCTAGCATATTAAATCTCATTTTCAAGCATACTCCTCAGTTTCAAAAAAAACTGCGCTATTGAAATAGCACAACATGTTATACGCGTGCGGAGACACAATGGACTGCATACGCTTTGCAATTGAGTATTCGTTGCGACTAACGTGCTCTTTTTGCTAATACCATACCAGCACTGGTATGGATGCAGAGGAAAAGACGCGTCCTTCTCCTTGTTTACGAAGTTGGAGCGCAACTATGTTGATAAAGTGCGCAAATGGACATTACAACATGCACGGGTTGGCCAACTTGCTGCAGTCGCAGCCTGCTGCTGTTGTGACTGCGCGCGAGGAGTTGATCATCCCATCCCGTGCTGTTACAGATAACAAAGGCGTCGGATAGTTCATTGTAAGCTCGAGTCGTGGAGAAATGTGCAACGTAGCGATGCAGTTCAGTAACAACGCCGTCGCACATGAAAAAGGCTTGCCAGGACATTTCTTATCGAGTGTAAGTGTGTGAATATTGTCATTATGTCTCCCAACTAAAGCGTACGCTGCTGCGTCTTACTCGGAACCAACTGAA
Organism: Peronospora belbahrii; assembly: GCA_920618645.1. Taxonomy (NCBI): domain Eukaryota; phylum Oomycota; class Peronosporomycetes; order Peronosporales; family Peronosporaceae; genus Peronospora; species Peronospora belbahrii. The sequence continues at coordinate 7,359 of CAKKTJ010000297.1, read as the reverse complement.
ACGCTGGGGCGACGAAGCGTTTGCAGTTGCATCTGAACGCAGAACAAGCTTTGTGAGACAGTTCTATCTTCGGTCGATCAGAAATTACATGAACAACGTACTTGACACCGATCCAGTTCCACGAGCCAAGTTTGGCTTTGCATGACGGACAGAGCAGTTTGCCATCGTTGCGACTGATAAAGCTAGACTGACTCATCATCCACGACATTGGTTCAATAAAGATTCCGGCACAGGCTTCGCCGCTGATTGCTTCATCCGAGTCTAAATGCGGTACCTGTATGCAATAGCAAGTGATGACCGTTACCAGCTCCTAACAACAGCAAAGAAAAACAATTTCGGCTCTATCGTACCTGATTCCTCGTCGTACACAACACGTAGTTGCATTTTCGGCAGCATGCCGACTGGCCGGGTCTTATGGCTTGCGGACTAGCAACGATATCTGCTATTCCCGTCTTCATTCGCTGTCGTCGCACCATCATCGTTCTCAATTCGGCATGCGCAGATGTGATGCCCATAACCTCCGAGTCATGTCCCATCCTTTCAAACAAGTCCAGTTGCCGTAGAAAACCGGGATTAATGGAGATGCATTGGCGAGCTTGTTGCACGGCATCATACGCCTCTAGTAGTGTTTGACCTTGTGTAGCCATCAGATACGCTACGCAGATAGCAGCACTGCGTGATTGGCCATGGACGCAATGCACAAGCACCGCCGCCCCATTGTCCAAGTGCTTGTTCAAAAAGTGGATGCAGTCTCGAAAGTGAGGCAAGAGGAGCTCGTCTTCCATATCGAGGATATCGATCAGTAACACGTCACATGGCTACAATAATTCCACACACATACACTTATCCAATTGAATCCTTGAACATTGCAATGATATGACGACATAAGTCAAACCTTGCCAATCAGATTGCCAGTGCCCAATGCAATAACTGCTTGAATATCATTAGCCTCCAGGAATGCTTCGTCCTATGCAGTTATGAGCGTTAGAGTTAGTGCAGAGTCAAAATTAGTCAGTCGTAAGATGATATTGGGTGAGCGTTGGAGTTAGTACAGTCAGAATTAGTCAGTCGTAAGCTGATATTGGGCTTGCATGTGCGCAGCATCTGCTTCGGCTGCTATCTCTGCTTCGCCAAGAAACATAGACAACTTTTAAAATATGTGCAAGCTGTCGGAATCTTCCAGCTACTGGTGGCAATTTATTGCCGCAAGAGCAGACAAAACACAGGTAGTTACTCTCAGGGACGTGTTCGTATATGGACTGCACGAGATCGTATTCTACTAGAACAGTATCAACTAGAGCAGTATCGTCCATATAAAAGTCTAAGCATCGACAAGTGAACCCGTTCAATGGGAGCGGAAGGAGACGACTGTAAGGATGATGAGAATCAGGCAAGACATAAATGGTGGATCTAGTTCTACATTTTGGGTCGTATGATATAGAGGATGCATGCATTATACAATGGGGTCATGATGGACGCAATTGTGATGTTCGCATTGTGCAGAACACGACAAAGCAGTCGAGATCCAGAAATAGTGAAGCTGCACTTTTATCATGCGCCGCGGGACTGGCAATGTACTCAAGAGTGGCGTCAGGCAAAGGGTCTGCGTAGAAGTTCAACCACATACTGCAGCAAGCGCCCGATAGCCAAACTGGACAGGAAGCCAAAGTAAGCGGCAGGTTTATCGTAATAGAATTTCAAATCAATGGATGTAGAGGTGAATCTGATCTCATGCCCAGTTCTGGATGAATAGAAAAGAATGCTGGTGAAATTCAAGCGATCGTAGCCCGATTCTTGGATCACTCTAAATCTTGCTCTCAAACCCGCTGTTCTCCATTAAGTCTAAGATGCCTACGAAGTACACCGCAGCGCAGATCTCCGACATAAAGGTGCTGACTTTTATCATGCTGATCGTGTTTGCAGCTGTAAGCGTGGCAGAATTAATACCTGATGGTGTGGTGCGCAGTTCTGACGGGTTGAATACGCTGGAAGTGGTGCATAGCATTGTCTCAGCTAACCGGAAGTTGAAGTCAAACGCGAATATACTAGCAAATCACGTTACCATTATTATGGAAGAATTAGGCAAACTCTTCGACATAAAAAACATCCGAAATACTTTTGAGCAGCTTTCACCTAGTATGATGGCGTTCAGTCTAAATTTGCTGAGATCTAGTGACACGATCACTCAAAACGCTATCCTTAAGATTTATACTTAAGTTCTTCAGCACCCGTTCTTTCCCTACTGGTATTTATGCCACGTGATGCTTAGTCCGGAAAAGTATAACGAGAAGGTACTCGCGTTCCTGGCAGAGCGTCTAACAGAAGAAAGTCTGTACGATTTTCTAGTTACAGGGCTAGGCATTCAAGAGTCGAGAGTTATTGCTGGAAGTCATCTTGATGTCAAGCTCACGCAGGATATGGAGAAGGAAAATGGGATGTCGATAGAGACGGCTTCCGAGCGTTTAGGGCTTAACGAAAGAGGCATTTGGATTTTTAAAAGACCAGCCTTTTTCTATTGGGCCAAACACGCTGAATCAAGCATATTGGCGAAAGGGAAGGCAGCCCACGCTAAACCAAGCTCAGTGGTGGAGGGGAAGACAGCCCGCGCTAAATCAAGCGCATCGGCGAAGAGGAAGCCAAACTAGAATATGATGCTTCCGGTCTTGAAAAACGTTTTCGTGGTGAAGCAAGCACACTGGCGAAGGGGAGGACAACCAACGCTGAATCAAGCGCATCGGCGAATGGGGGGCAGCCATTGATATAATGCTTTCGATCTTGAGAAATAAGGTTGCTGGCGAAGGTAACCTGATCAATGCACTAAGTGAAGAATTAAAAATCACAAGTGCGGGTCCTAGCGCGAGAAGTATGCTAGTTCAGCTCCTGGATCGGGAAGCCGCCAAGAAAACTGACGCGGTGGAAAGCTTGACGACATTGGATGGACATGACGTCGATCGAAGTTAGTCAATCGCGTAGTTCTCCGTGGTAGGTCAACCTGAATGTGATCCAGAATGCGCATGCATAGTATTCTATACTAGCATCACAAAGCTTGAGTTTTCTATTTATTTGCCTTGGTTTTGTCTTGTATGAAGTTAACGAGCCTTGACTGTAACTAATAATAGTTTTTGGGCGTCGTGCTCGCTGCTAGTACACGATAGCAAATCTAAAACATTAACAGCAGAAAATTTGTGTGCAATTCGTCGCTTCGATCGACAGACAGTCTGCTCCAGAGTAAGTGCAAAATGTCTCGCTCGCGAAGAACACTAAAATCTTCGAAATGATGTCCCGGATAGTACTATCCATTTGAGGTGTCGTCAGCCTGACGTCTGGCGCATTGCAGTTCTGTGCGGCACAAAGCTATTTTGCTAATTGTTGATTGCGCTCAATGAAGAATGCTCTACGTATGCTACCACGACGCCACCAACTTCACATGATGCGCTTTTTTTGTCGGTTGATATATTTCCTTTGTATTGGCAGAAGCCAGCGCTCGACGCTTTTTTTACTCGAAATAACATCGATCAATCACACTAGTATACAATTTTACTTTATTTAGATGGCGCAACCATGACAACTTACAATGGTGAGTGAGACCAACTGTATATTACATTTAAGACCGCAACAACAAGAATGCATGTAGCCACAATGACAACTTGCACTACCTCGAGAAACATCCCTACGGAATTTTCGCATCACCTTGTATTCGATCGCTCGCACCCAGAATAAGCACTCCAATTATAATAAGGATAACAACTTCACTCAGTGACCATGGGATATTAATATCATTGCCACCAGCCTCATAGATCAAGCACTTTCTTGCGTGACACGACTACTTCTTGATCCCACCTATCTAGGCATTTGGACGTTGCAAGATGTGCAAACCATTTTACTGCTGGACGCGAATTGAAAGAAAAGCCTTGCGTCGAACTAGAAGTGAAGTTTACGTGTTGACCAAGGTATGCTCTGTAGCCGAGCTACTGTAGCAAAGCTACTTATGCACTAAGTGCAGAGGAAAACAAGCTCCAAGAGCTATATGTATTAGGGCTCTTAAACCTCCCAAGGCTAGCTTTACAAGCTTGTGCCATTCGATTGTAACAACCACGTCTTCAAGAGACTACTATCCAGGATACAACTTCCTTTATAGAAGGGACTAATGCACTAGAACTATTGCTATTCAGAGCAGGTTTTAAAATGATTAATTTAATGTTCATCTTCGAGTACCAGATACCGAAATATCTACTTTATACTGAGTGCTAATCACTAATTATCTGGACTTGTAGCCTTCTTGATATATACACACATGTATTCATATACTTAAACCAAGTATTATGACCACGTGAACCTCTGTCACGATGCGACCCTTCATACCTCAAGTCACAACGACCTACCATTGTACCTAAGGTACAGCCACACCACAATGGTGTTTTGTAAGATGCACCGTTACATGCTCTGTAGGAGCCATGCTAGGACCGAATGCGCAGTGAATCCAATAATCGGGATCTTTTCCTCCACGATCGCTTTGTACAATTGCCTTATGTAGACCTGGAAGCAGCAAAGCTGCCCCAAAGTGTCAATATGATTAGTCTTACACCAACTTGTCTCTGTGAGCAATATTTCCGTCGAGCGATCTTTCTCATGCAGCCACCAGATGGTAGCGAAGTAACGATCCGGACAACCAGGATGCCAGGAGCTCCCCCGTCTGCTCGCAGGAAGCATACGAAGACCATTTTGTACTGATGTTTCATCTGTTTCTATATCACGAGCGTAAGCCTGCGGGAGCTTGCCGCATGATCTCACAGAGTACTTTGAGCAGAAGTCATAATTGTCGAGCAGAAACACATCATACGAACCCTTGTCCAGTGCTGTAGCCGAGCTACTGTAGCCACGCTACTTATGCACTTTGTGCAGATGCACTATGTGCAGAAGAAGTAGTCAAACTACTGTAGCAAAACTACTTATGCACTATGTGCAGAGGAAGACAAGCTCAGAGAGCTTCTACGCCTTATGGTATTTAACCCTCCTAGGCTAGCTCGTAAGCTTGTGCCTATCGGTTGTTGTAACCGTGTCTCAAAGAGACTAGTATCAAAGATACTTAATTCCTCAGGAGGAATAGTACGCTCAAGCAGTGATGCTTATAGAACATTGAAATTGATTTATATTTGTTTATCTTCTAACACTAAATATATAAGCACCTAACCTATACTTAGTGCTAGTCACTATTGCTGGATCTGTAGCCTGTTATTATTATGCAAACATGCATAGTCACTATACTTTAAATAAATATAGTGACCACGTGGCTCTCTGCCACGATGCGACCCTTCGTACTTCAGGTACGGTTACATCAACCTACTTTTGTACCCAATGTACAGCCACACCACATTGTTGTGGCAGGTGTGTATGTAAAATACACTACCTTCGTGTAACCCCCGTTACACCCTCCCCCACCAATCCGCGGGACCCGACGTACCCACGAATTTTCGCACTTAATTGGAGGCATCGATTTCATTTTCTTCTCATTTTGCTTGCCTTGCAATAGTGCTTGCACTTGCAAACAAAGCGTTAGTGTTTTTTACACTTGCCCCTTGAGCACCCGTGCCTTACACACACGCTTTGTAAGCATCCTTGTGTTACGACACTTCCTCTTTGGGCATATAGTGCATTGTACTCACGCTAAAGCATTAAGTGTTACGACACTTGCTTATAAGCGTTAAGTTCCAAGTACTTGGTAATAATACCTTTTGTGTGTTTACGAACACTTGCTTTCACAGCACGAAGTGCCTAGCACTGCTTTAAGCATTACAGTGTTCACAACACTTGCTTTTTAAACCACTTGTCCCTATAGCGCTTGCTCCATCAAGGATGATGCAATGTATCGCGACATCTTTGGGGACGATGACAGTGACGTTGCCTCTAGGAGTGGCGGAGCCAAGTCTCCTTCGGGTCATAGTACCCCAAGATCATCACGCTCACCGAGCGAGGGACGTCGATCCCATTCTGTGATTTCTCCTTCAAAGAAGACAACCCCTTTGCGCCAAGCGCCACCACTTCCATTGCAAGAGGGTACTGACAAAGGGATAACCAACCCTCTTGATGCTGCGCAGCGTCGTCAACTCGATGACGAGGCCAGAGCGGCCGCTTTGGCACGACCCAAACAAACATTTTCACGACGTGATTATAGGTTCGTGTCCCGAGACCCAAATGAGGAAGATCGACGAGCTGCATCGCAATCTTTGCGCCCCTATGTCATTGGGTCCCATGCCCGTACGGCCTGCGAGAATGCAGATAGTCTGGCTCTTTGTGAGCGGCTCTTTACTCCCCAGGAGTTTACGATAAAATGTATCAGGAGCGACTGTCACGACAGTCACGTGGGGTGCCCGTGCACCCTCGAAACGGCATACAAGTGGTGCTGCACCAGGTGAAACAACTGCATAAGATGATCACCAGTTCACTTGTTGGGTAGAACGAGTGTGTAAGCTCTCAAGTTTGTCAAATTTGCGCTTAAGCGCTAAAGCGCAAGAAGTTTGGTTAGAATGTCGTCTACGTATTAACTTCGCTAAGTTCAAAGCGAAGCGTCAATTACCCTCCACATACAGGTCAAAGACTTGTGAGGCGCAAGCTTCTGAAGCTGTTGCCCGTAACTCTCACTCGAGTAATGTACCGGCATTGGCTTCTTCTGAAGGTCAGAGGCGAAGCCAGCCTACTGACCCTACTTCCTCAGCACCTAGTGCTAGGAAGCGTCCGACGGCAGCTGTCGCGCTTCTGACCGTCCTGTTTTAAAGCGTCAACGGCGTCAGGGCAATCCTGCCGGAGGGGTACCTCATACTCCCACGAGTCATACGACTGGGGGTAACCCCTCCACTTCACCAAGTATTGGGTATGAACTCTGGTGACGACGCCGAGCAAAGAGACGTTCCACGTGGAACTGTTGATGAGTCCAGTTTTATCAATAAGCGTCGGCGGAGGTCGGTGACCCACGACCCATTGACCTCTCATCTCTCTGAGATCGAGCGTCGCCTGACACTCCTGGAGCGTGATTCCCTTGCATCGGTGAGGTCTCACCTGTCATCGCTCGATGGCCGTGTCGATCGACACCGTCGGTCCTTTTAATGTTTCGTTGTTTTTTTGGTTATTTATACCTCTAGACCTTGGATCTCTTAGCGGCGATTGAGCATTCTCAAGCCGAACCTGCGATGTCAGATCAACCTCCTGGTACCCCTCCAGCGTCCATATGCACCTCCGGTGCCGCACTACCCGCCTCCTACGGCCGGGGATATGGGGACAACCCCTCGAAGTCCACCGAGGCACGGTTGAGATATGGCTTTAGTAAGCCCGCATAGAACACCAGGGTGTGTTCGCATCTTCTTT
>CAKKTJ010000296.1:0-67600 GCA_920618645.1 Peronospora belbahrii | reverse complement strand
TATAAATGCTACCAGGTGTCGACGAGCTACTGTAGCAAAGCTACTTATGCACTAAGTGCAGAGGAAGACAAGTTCAAAGAGCTTAAACGTCTTAGGATTGTTAACCCTCTCAAGGCTAGCTTCACAAGCTTGTGCCTTTTGGCTGTAAACAACCACGGCTCCAAGAGACTAGTATTGAAGAGCCTTAGTCCTTGTGTATAGAAATGTAAAGATAAGATTTCTATACACAAGGACTATGAGCTCTAGCACGTGTGGTATGTAGAGTACTTGATTTATTTACTGTTATCTTCTAGCACTAAATATAGAAGCACCTACTCTATATTTAGTGCTAGTCACTGTTCACCTGGCTCTGTAGCCTTCGAATATGCAAACAGATGTATTCGTAGTACTTAAACTAAGTATAATGACCACGTGGGCTCTCTGCCACGATGTGACCCTTCGTACTTCAGGTACGGTCACATCAACCCATCAATGTACCCAAAGTACAGCCACACTACACTGGTGAGGCAGGTGTGTATGTACAACCCTATACAAAGAAAAGGGTATTTGTGATACTGGTCTCCTTGAGACGTGGTTGTCGCAACCAGAAGGCTTAAGCTTGTAAAGCTAGCCTTGGGAGGGTTAAACACCCGAAGACGTAGAAGCTTATAGCGCTTGTCTTCCTCTGCATTGAGTGGTTAAGTAGCTTTGCTACGGTAGCTCTGCTACAAGCTAGAATGTAGTTATTAAAAAGTGTTTCACTAACGATAAAGAAAAGGCTAGTGCTTACAATCAAATGAAAGAGCACGTGTTCTCTTCTAGATCCTTTCCACGTTTAATCTTTACGTCTCCAAGGGTTGACGATGTCGTAGGACAGCGATCATAAAGAATAGAAAGCCCACTTATAGCATACCTCAAGCGGGATTGTCAATATTGTCGCTAGAACTGCACTGCGCACAGAAGATAGTCTCTCATTGAAATGACGATGCTAACGGGCCTTTCTTGCAACGCTATTAACTACTAAGGGAGAGGTAGAGAGATCACAAGTATTTTTTCCGATATGAATAAATAAAACGAACGTAAAGGATCAGCAGCATCAGAACGAATATTGTTGTGTTTGTCTTACATGCTTGTAGTCTTGGTCAAACTTGTGGCACATTTTGCTCTTGGTCTATGTTGGCTGAATATCCGCTTTTTGTATTATTGGCACTACTGTTTCATCGTCATCACCCAAGCTCTTTCAGTATTTGCCATTATATTAAAACCCATTTCTTTAATGTTGTGCATAGCTAAGAACGTCTTTATGGCATTGTAAAAACACTGTACGTGGCGTTTGTGATGTCGTGATAGCACCTGTGCTTTCATTGATAGTGATGATGCCTAGTGGCGGGGTGACACCCAATCATACGGCGATTTTGGGCTGTGTCAACTTCTACATTAGACAAAGTTGTCAGATTGTTACGTAGGTTTATTTGCTTTACAAGGTTTGCTTATACAGTTACTCTCGCAAGTGAATCCTTTTTGTTTTATTCTAGATAACAGGATTTTTACCAAAGGTATTCCATACCACCATTTCACAGAAACTGTTTTCAACGAATCGCTCAATCAACGCCTCGAGTCTGTCCGTGTCCGATATAACCAACAGCTTTTAGCGTTAGTGACCGACAAGAATTGAGACCGTTTTGTGCCGACCCGTATCTGGTTGTACGAATTAAATCAAACTAGTCAAGTTATTGCGTACCTTCTCGTCGATTGGTTCTATCACATCACACGCAATAGTATGTCCAAGGCACCCAAGACGAAAAAAACAACACTCCATTATCAACCTTATCAAGCTCTTAGCGTACGTGAGTTTCTTTTCATCAATGGATCAATGTGTACCAGTCTACAGTCTACTTTTACATTGACACTTTGTTATCTTTCTGTGATGCAACAGAATGGTGAAGATGATGACCAGTCCATAAACTTAAATATGCCGGATATTCCGTTGCATTTGGACCCGGTGCTCTTGTACGTAGACTATTAAGAAAGTAGAGATTGAAAGCGATAAACTTGTAACTTACGTATCTTCATTTCGTCTCTCTTTCCTAGAGGCCTGTCGTCAAACATGAGTCGCAACTTGTGGGACGACTGGAATGAAAACGATGCCAACTTTAATATGAAGCTCGACATGTACACGGATGAAGTGAGTACGGTTAGCACGGTTAGTTCCACGACGAGTCCGAACCTTACGATGCACGTCAACAGTAGTGAAAACTTTTCAGGCTATGAACAGCAGCAAAACGTCTTGCCCGGCACGATGACGTATCATTCGCACGCACTCGGGGGGAGGTGCCGTGACCACTCTTGAAAATCAGCAAATAACGCGGGCAGATGTCGAGCGATCGCTCAGTGAAGATATCGTCAAGATGTTGGACGATACGAACGCGACGATGTTCTCCAAGCAGTTGGACGCAGACCAGAGTAACAATGTGGCCATGGAGAGCATGAATTTGAACCCCAGCCAGAACATGATGGGCTTCCAGCAGCAGCAACAGCAACAACAGCAACAGCAGCTACAGCCGCAGCCAAATCATATGCAACCATTTCAGCAACAAATGCAAATGGAGCTACAGCTTCAGCAACAACAACAACAACAATACCAGCAACAGGAAAAACAATTTCTGCAGACAGCTGGTTCTGCCGCTCTGAATACCTCAAGCTGGATGAACGACTTCGGTACTAGTACCCAGCTCAATGCAGCAACAAGCGCGCCGGCTTCTGGCAGACCCAGCAAGCCGTCCGCAAGCCGTCATCATTCACGCCAAACAAGCTGTACAGCTTTCGATGTTGCCGTTGATGGGGATGCTGCTTCGTTGACTGCCCAGCATCAAACGTCTCAAGTTCCAGTGATGTCCGTTACGTCTTCGTCTCCTGTGCCCCCTACAGCCCAGACTGCTTTGGACTTGAAGAGCGCTAATGAGAAGCTTAAACTAGCAAGAACACAAACTGATACCCTTTCTGCTTGTGGTACTACCAGTGAAGATGCTAGCGTCGCTAACAAGGCAAACAACGCAGTTACGGGTCAGAGCAGTAACAGCGATGCGAGCTTATACGGTCCGTCACAACAAGCTACCGGATTAGGTGCGCAAGGAATGATGATGAATCCTTTCATGATGTATTCAATGGTTGGTTCACAAGGGATGAACATGATGGGAATGCCCATGCAGATGCCGATGGGAATGAACGGAATGCCATTTCCAATGCAAATGCAAGTGCAATTTCAGCTGCAGTTGCAAATGCAGATGGCTCAGCTGGCGCAAATGAACGGAATGGGCGGTATAAATGGAATGGATGGTATGAATGGGGTCTGTGGTATGAATGGAATGCAGATGCCAATGGGGCTTCCAGGCATGCCGATGGGTATGAACATGCAGATGCCTCTGCGCAGGAATATGCAACAGCAACAAATGAATCCGCACAGCAGGCTCTCTGGCGACATTGAGATGACCTCAGCATTCTCAACGGAAACGGCTTCTGCCAGGGGTTCGATGTTAAAGCCAGCTAGGACCCTGCAGCCGAACAGTGCGTGTGGAGGACCGGGTTTTGTAAACATTGCTAGAAAGCCAGAGGAGCCGGGAGTGAGCAGTATTTTGAAGTCCCTCATGGAGGAAGAAGCGAAGAAGAAAGAAAAAAAGCTTGAGCGGAATCGCGACTCAGCTCGAGAGAGCCGCAGAAAACAGCAGACGTATGTGGAAACTCTGGAAAATGGTATTAAACGTCTACAGATTAATCGTGACCTTGTTCGCTCCTATCGATGGGGTATCAGCGGTCCAGGGTTCGGACCTCTGCCTCGCCCAAACTCGCCTGAAATGTCTGATTGGAACAGTCGTGTTGCAGTGGTAACGGGACGCACTGAAGCTTTCTCAAATATTCAGAATCCTGCAAATTTCCAGTCTCTTATGCGACTCAACCGACAGCGACGTACACTTGCTACGCAATACCAAGAGCGCGAACTTGCGGTCTGGAAATGCTTTGTGTTTGTTGGACGCGAGCTTGCAGCGATGCGCACACGTGTGCTACAAGTGCAGATGCTGCGCACGTTTTCAGAAAATCCTTTGGCAAAGGAGTTAGATGCATTGCTGAATTTGTCAGTCGACCAAAAGCTGCAGCTCCAGTGTCATGCACAGCAAATGGTTAATGAGGAGGTTGTGGAACTGACAAAGCTATTTAAGATTTTCTATGCTCTACGCAATGAAGCTCTTCGGTTAAATATTCTATCTCCATCACTGGAACGCCACTTCCGCGAGACTTGTTCGTTCGGCCAGCTTCATAGGTTGCTGCAGTGGACGGAGAGTCATCGCACGGTCATCGAAACGGATCTTTGTCTAGACAAAATTTAGATGCAAGCAGTTGTCCAACTAGTTTTTTTTTAGCAGAGTTGAAGCTTGTGGAAGTCTCGGATGACATTGTACCATGTGGTGTAACGCGCAAGTCAACTCTGGCTACTGAAAAAGCAGCTTGCTGTCATCGCTGCATAACGTAGAGCAATGGTAGTTGAGGTCGCTTGTACGTGATGTTCAAGTGTTCCGTTGTTGTATGGAAAATGTTATCTTTAAGGACTTAGAACAGTGGTCTGAAGACTCAGGTTGTCTGTCGATTGGTTGAGCTGATTCAACGTTTGAATACATCGATGGTATGGGACGCTACTGTTGCAGAGAAATCAAATGTGGACTGGCATCACGCAGCACCATGGTCGGTGCATCCTTTTCAGTTTGGCACGATTCGGCTGACCCAAAAACCGTAGCTCAGCACACAGCTCCGAGGCGTTGCTGCTCGTCGTCAGTCTCAATATATTCCGGTCTTTGGTTCCCCATGCAAATTTGTTTCATGCACTGATGACACAAACTCTGAACGTCACGTTGCCGAGCCAGATTATTCCTAGTACGTTTTTGAGATAATGTTAGGAGCAAGTTTCATCGTCACGCCTTCTTCCGCACATGCCAAATGCCTGAGGTAAGTAAGTCATCTACGAGACTTGTAAAGTGAACGTTCGAGCAGCTTATCTATTGACAAGCTGCCATGCCACATGCCAATCTAATGTTTTCCATAGACCAGCTGCCATCATTCTTATAATACGTCTCAGTCAAATTGGACGATCGAAGCTGTTGTGCAAACGATTCCCCTACTTGCAAGACGAAGTGAAGCATCTACCTTCCATGTGTACCTTTCGACATCAAAATAAGCTGCAACAAACTTGAGCGATTCCTGGTTGCAAAATATTAGCTGGCATCTTCATAACAAGGTATCAATGTAAGCGTCCGGCGTTTTCGATCAAGCGAGTATGCGAGGACCTGACCACCAATTGTGCTAGCTAGGACTGTGCTGTTGTCCACCTTGCAAAGACTCGTGAACATGCGCTTGAATCCACTAGTATACGCTTCAGCGAACGGGGAAAGCGACGATGTGTCCCATACCTTCACCGTGCGTCCTTTGACGCAGTTACAGGATAATGCCATAGATGTCCAGAATCCACCTGCATCTCAACTTCATTTTTGTTTGCTGTCCTAGGTAAAAAGCAGCAAGCAAGCGCATCGTGTTGATGTGCTTGGTATTTGATGAGTTGTCTGCCTGTGCGTCGATCCCACACCCGTGCCTCACAGCCAATGCCGTTAAAACCCTTGCTAGATGCCAGCAGATATGTGCTATCACTCGTTTGCTCGTTTCCATGCGCTGCTATACTTAACGGAAAATGATCGAGTCCTTCTAGAGTCTGAACAGGCACGCGTAGTGGTGTTCTTGGATCCCAAAACTTGACACTCAAATCTTCACTCCCTTGTGCAACAAGGGTCTCGCCTGGCAGCCACATCGAGCAAGTGACGACGTTCTGTGGCGTCGTGTTCTTGGCAACAATATAACTTGTCGTGAGGTCCCAGAAAATGGTCCGAGTGTCGTATCCTCCTGAGCACAACATTTGCTCTGCAACGTCCACTGCTACCGTTGTCACGTTCAGTTGATGGCCACGCAGCATAGTTGCTGTCTCTGACGCAGGTTTGTCAGTGTTAGGCGTAATAGCTACCGTACTGTCTTGTGAGCACGAGTAGATCATTTGCAGTTTATATTTAATAACGAGTTGATTTACCGCTTGAGAATGGGGTTTCCAAATGTTGACAGCATCCCTGGCTGCCGAGCGCCAATTGAGACATTGAATAGAGCCATCTTCCCACCCAGTGATACATTCTGCGCCTAGGAAGGAGCTATACGCGACGCAATTAAGAGTCACATAAGTTTTGCTCTTACTTCTAGCTGCAATTCGATCATCGGCACCAGTTGGAGTCAAAGCAGTTCCGTCCGCTATAATTGGGGTTTCATTCTTCACTCTCAACTTGTTCAGGCGTCGGGGTGACTGATTTACGTCACGAGAGGTGTGAATGCCCATGAAGTCAATACAATTGAAAGCCCTTGATCAAAGTGACAAGTATATTTGAATCCTAAATACAAACAAGATGTCACGTCGCAATCTATATGATGTGCCATGCTACGTTTACTCTACAAGTGACTGTTCTAAAAATTCTTTCATCGAATGTATATAAATACATTGTATGACTGTCCGACATGTAGTTTCATCATATGACGAGGCACTTCGTAGCACTTGAAATACATATCAATAGATGAACAACTAGATCGGTTTTCTTAAAGAATACGTTCCAGACAAGTGGGTTCTATATCTTCTTTCATCTACTTATATTAACGGAATGACGACATATGATAGCCAGATCTTTTTACACTCTATTCATTCAGTTGATGGGCTAAGTCTATCTCGGTCACGTCATGGTTGTGAAGTCAGCGTCATGATCGTCGTCTACATATGCTTTCTAGTGGTTTGAAATCGTGTACGGTTCAATCAATAGCTAAGGTTACTGAAAACGTGGTGAAAATCTGTAGCTTCAAACGTTTTTAGCTACGTAAAGATGAATTTTGTGAGATTGTATATTTATTAGATATTACCGGTATTGCTAGGTACCCTTACAGACCCGTTATATAGGTACCCTCAATTGCGTTCATTTGTAATGCCACCACACGCTGCCATGTCGACCACAAACCAAGTGATGCGCACTACGATCCAGGTGTGCTCGATTGCCGCCTACCTGTATATTCTACACCAAGTGCATTGCTAATCTTGTCTCATTCTGGTACAGCTCTATCGTGATACCCTCCGTCTTGCCAAGCACATTGGCGGTAACGTACGTACCAAAACTCTACGTGTCAAGAGTCCAGCCCATTGATCCTGACTGTTTGCTCGTCATATTAATGCAGAGCAAGAAAGGACAGGCCATTAAGCAACTGGTACGAAAAGAGTTTGAAAAGGGTCGTAGCGAAACGGACCCGGAGAAGATTGAAGCACTGAAGGCCAAGTACGGTGCATTGTCTTGATTGTCAAGTTGCTTTTGATACTAATGTTTGTGTTCACTACTTAGTGCTGTCCGCGGACTAAGTAACTATCTAGTACTGGCTAATTCTAGCAAAGACAAACGGCTACACGATGCGATGAACACGAAGACGACGTCCAAGGTCGACGATTATCCCATGCAGGCTGAGTTTCGAGACCTGTGAAATTTAGAATAGCTTGATTCTTTAAGTTGCACCAACACAAAAACACGATTTTTGAATCAATCAATTTATTAGCCAGTCCTATTCTGAAAACATTGTAAGTACGCAACAACCGGTATTATCAGTATTTAGTCTTTTCAAAAATACAGTCAGTCATCAGTCAGTCAGTCAGTCATTCATTATGAACCGCCGAGCATTGGCTCGAAAAGCTGCAGGAGCTACAATCATCATGTCTCCTATGCCTCACAGTCTAGATCAAGATGGTGTAACGAATGTAATCAAGAAATTAGAATTTCAGCTTGAAACGGGTGATTTCTACAGTGCTCTACAATTGTACAAGACATTGTTTATGCGGTTTCTAAAAGGGGATGAACCAAGTGCTGAACAACAGGAAAAGGCCATTCAATTGGCATTTAATGGAGCAATGAAACTCATTGAGCATAATCAGAATACAGGAGCAACTGAATTGGCAAATCTCATGATATCTGTCTATACAGATTTTCATCATCCAGTGGATCAGCAACATAAACAACGTATTCATGACATTACACGTGCTTTTGTACGTAAACCACAATATAGTACTGATCTAGCACAAATTCTAAAGAATGCAGTCAAATGGTCGGCCATGGAAGGTGCTCGCAAGCGTGGGGATCCAGAATTGCAATTATTACTGGCAAGGGCCTATCGCACGGCAGAGGATTTGACCCATGCGATCAAACATTTTTTACATAGTGAAAACCCACAAGAATTGGCCGATGCACTGTTCCAGTGGTCAATGAAGGGATATCCGAGTGAATCGGACTTGTACCTTGCTCGTGTCGTGCTACAGTAAGGACGTGACTTGCTGCGGTGGTGTATCTGTTTGGAGAGACGATATAGTAGAATACTGATATTTCTTCTACTATGATGCAGATTGCTCAGTTTGGAGAATCTCCGTGATGCCAATAAAGTTTATGAAGCATATGTGGCCAAGTGTCAGAGCGCTGGACGTTCCATTGACTTGCCGTTATTCAACTTCACGCGTTTTCTGCTGCTGACGTTGGAGGTGAGGACGTGATTGTAATGGCTACGTCTTATCTTGTTATGTTCGTTTTCTGACATTGTGTTTTGCTAGCGTGATGCGCTACCTCTTTTTCAGATGCTCGAGGAACGTTACGCGCCGGCCTTAGCTCGCGACAGTAGCCTCAAGAGCGTACGCACTGCATTATCCTGATCGTGCAAAGTGAGACGTAGCGATGCTAATATTCGTCCTGTTGCTTGGTTGCTGTAGTATCTGAGCATCATTGGCCAAAAGTTCTACGGCCTTCAGCCTCCGCGGTCTGGACTCAGCTCTCTGCTTGAAACGTTTTTGGGTGGCATGCAGTAAGAGCATAAGACGACTTATAGGCAGCAGAACTTGACAGCAGCAATCACTGCTCTTGTTTTGATGCTTGTTGCATAAATGAAGAGCATGACTTGATGATTTTTAGACTACGAACGCGTTAGTATTGGGGTAGTCAACGCTTCCAAGTGCAGGGTCTAGTAGTCGAGTGGACTCGTAGTAGCATGCTTGACAAGAGCCTGCACCTGTTTTCGATCTCTTTGATGCAACACCATCGCCGGTTCAATGCCACGCGGAACGCGCTGTGCAAATATATTTTCTTTATACTACAATCGATATGCAACACATCTCACACCATGCATAGTGCTGCTTGTGACTGCTCTGCTTCTACAGTGTGGCATTTGCGCAAGAGACGTAACTTGTCCACAGTGACACTGAAGCAAAAGAGACCGCCACGACAAACCAAAACTATTTCTAGCAAAATGAATATCCTTTGACCATCCGCCGGTCGCTCTTTGCCCTAACTTTTGTCATTCATGTTACTTACTACGCCTTGGTCTTCTTCTGCTTCTTGGCCTTCTTCTTATCCTGCTGTTGCGATTTTCGTTTGAGATTTTCGACCATGACATTTAGCGTGCAGTTGTCGTTATCGAGTCTGGCAGCATCTAAGTTCAACTTGGTAGGTATGGACTGAGCAGCATCCTGATCGTACCGTTGCCGCCGCTCCTTGAAAATGGCCTGGGTAGCTTCCGTCTTCTTATACTTTGGGTCCGTCGGGTCCAGTTGAAAATGCGAGCCCTTTGTGTAAAGAGCGCCGAAACGCGGATCGGCAGCGTCGAACTCGAATCCTTCCTGCAATCCACCGCTCGCTCTTTGCTTCACCAACTTCTTCATCTCCTTGGCGCGGCGCTTACCCTTCAGAGACTTCACCTTCTCCTGCTTAACGATATTCTTCATGTTAAAGTCACGCTCACCCTGGTTGCTATCATTGCTGCCATCATCGCTGCTGTCGCCGCCAGCGGTGATAGCCTCACGCAGCAAGTGCGCCTCCTTGGCACCACGACCCTTCTTCTTGAGCACTTCTCGCTGCTCACGCTCGAGCTCTTTCTGTCGTGTACGCTTCTCATGCAGTTTGCGGTTTTTCTCGTGCTTCTTCTCACGTGTGTACCGCTCGAACGGCGTTTCATTCGCCTCAAGCTCCTTCTGTCGCTTTGCCTTCAGTACATCACTTGCACCAGGCGTGAACGACATCTCCATATCACCCTCACCGCTAGCTTTGTCTTCGTTATCAGTGCTTTCTGCCAAGCCTCCGCCAGAGCTATCATCATCCGCGTCGCTGCCTAGCAGCATTGACTGGTACCGGCTTCGAAGCTTTTTGATTTTGGCCTCCTTCTTGGACTTCTTCTTGCTGTTAGGGACAGCTGCATCCTTGTTGCCATCGATCTTGTTCTCTTCATCACTATCATCGCTACTGTCCTCAGCTTCTGAAGCATCTGACACATCCGATGCAAGGTATGCCTTGAAGTCATCGTCGTCGGCATCCTTCCAGTCAGCGGGACGCGTCAGCAGCTCCAGACGCTGGTCGTCATCCTCCTCCCATGTGAGCTTTACATCCGTTTGCTGGAGCGCCAGAGTGGCGAAGATTGCCGGTTTATAGCGGTCAGGCACGCTATTACACGATTCCTTAGGTGTGTTGGTGAACGTTATGTCGTCCGGCACATAGCGGAGATCCAGGACGTTTGATGACGTCTCGTACTCGAGCTGGTCACACTGGTCAAAGATCGTGCTTGCCGTCTTGACTGAATCGCACGTCACGATGGCATAGTAATAACGCAACTTTTGAAGTTCGTAAACTCGCAGCTTTTCACGATCAAAGCCATCCGTCTCACTTTCCAGCGTCACACTCTTCTTCACACCAAGCGGATCATCAGAGTCGTAGCCGTCTTCTTCTACCTCGTTGCTGTCACAACTCTCGTCATCATCAACAACCTGATCTCCTTCGTCTTTTTTATCTTTTTCATCGTTCGTTTGTAACGCTTCCTGATTTTCTTCATCCTCAACTTCCTTTTCATTCACGTTCTGGTTGTCTTCATCATCCCAGAGACCCTGCGGCCCAAGCTTTCCTTCTTCTTTCTACAGCCAAAAACCCAAATGTGAGCAATAATCAACTCAAATCAGCAACTCACAAACATTTTGCACGTACCATTTTCTCAAGACCGTAGTCCGACGGATAAATAGTCACGTTCTGTACGGCGCCTGTGGCCGGTGCAAACGACTGGCAGAGTGCGAACAAGTCTACAGCACGAATGCGTGTCCAGTCGCAATTAAGCACAGCAAATCGTTTGGTCTCTTCACCCATAGGAATATCTTCTCCTTCATCTTTTTTACTCACAGCTTCCGCTTCATCGTCATCGCTGTCTTCCGAGTCCGAGTCTGAGCTTTCCGAACCCGATCCAAGTTCACCACGAGCCATACGATTGAGGTAATCAAGCCGCGAAAGCTTCTCATTCTTTTTAACAATGGTAGAATCTCCATCTTTGTCATCAAAGCTCGTCGTAGATGGAACGTCCTCAGCCATTGCCTTGTCCTCTGGATCACTGCTAATTGGCTGCTCTTCGTCTTCTTCTTCTTCTTTCTCCTCAAGACAATAAAACTTCTTCAACTCATTGTCCTTCTTCTCAATACGACGTCCATATTTATCATATTTTCCCTGTACGCTTTGAAAACGCTCATCCTTCAATGCCCCAGCAAAGCGTTGATCAATCTGCAGTTTGTTCTTGCGCTCTACATTCCGAGCAAATCTCTGTGTATTCAGTAGATCAAACAAATAAAATCAGTCAGCTCTCATATCGATTCAGTCGATTGCATTTCTCTATTGCTTACCGGGTCATTGTGCACTTTATGGAACCGCTGGTCGCGCACGGAATCGCTCATAATGTCAAGTAAGTGAGTGTCTCGTACTTGTTGGCTGGCTGGAATTGTAAGGACGTTTTAACCAATGGTTCGACGTCTCTTTTGTACCAACTTTTGTCATCCTTTGTTATAAGTCATGCGTACATTTTTATACGTACGTACAAGTTTTGCAACGCAAATGAGTCTCATAGTGCAGTCGTCCATAGATAGATTAATGCGTACGAATAACAGCATCATCGTCATCAAAGAAAGCAGTCGGCAGTATTCATCTGCGTACATCTACCGACCGAAGGAGAGCAACGAAATAGGTAGTTACGTCAGAGAGTGGATCATCTCATGCGAGGTTTGGAGAACAAGTCACCCGTGTCCATAGATGGTATTGCTATCAAATGGATCATCAAATAGCGGCATGATTGATTCACTTGATAGCCAACTTCCAGCGCTGGATTTGACGTCTAACGGTCATTGCGTGACTTGCAAAAGCAGCGATCTACTGTCTTTAATCTTCTGCCTCCAAGATCTGGTGATGTCACAGCAAGCTTTGCGAGCGCTGCGTTTATCCAGACAATGTCGCAAGTTGCACAAACTTAGCTGGTGTCCTGCATAACCATCGATTGTCACAGCAGCTAATAACGCTTTTTGGTTGTCAGCAAGGTACTGTCAGTGTAGACTCCTATGGATATAGTCCCTCATGGCTCTAGGAATGAAGGGATTCGTGCACTATGACGGCAAGCTCAGACCTTGTAAGTATAAAGAACCTTAACTAGCACCTTGAAGAGCCACCACAGGACTTGACATCAAAGGCTTTCACAAATATTAGCAAGAATCTGTGTACATAACGGTTCGTAGTTACCAAAACCAGCCATGTTGTTTGCGTTTCTCCTACAACAAATCACAAGATGTACATATGGCGGTCAAAGACATCACTTCCACAGCGAACTACAAAGTTTACCATTTCTGACGCACCTGAATGGAAGCAACTTCTGCTGGCGTAAAGTTAAGAACGGTGGCGATGGCTTTCTCCATGTGCTCTTTGGCCTGATTGTAAGCACATCAAACGCGACGTTAGTATAACAATCTAACATCAGATCAATGCCCCAAGCATGTACCTCGTCTTGGTCCGAGGACATGTACTTGTACACGATATTCTTCAAATACTCGTTCGTCCTTGTTGAGTTGGGAGTGTCAAAACCCAACAGGCTGCTATTAGACTCCACGCTCATACGACGAGCACCAATTTCCATGGAACTATTGGCACGGCTGACAATGCTGCCACCGCCATTGACGTGGTACTGCTCCTGAATATCGTTCAACTGCTTCTCTTTCTGCTCCACAGCATTCAGTGCACTCTTCCGGTACTGTGCAAACTCCTGTCGCAGTGACTGCAGGTCACCATTGCCTCTGTCGTGACTCTTGTCAAACGCACCATTCATCATTAACTTCAGCTCCTCCAGCCTTTTCTCTAGCTCTTGCTTCTCACGAGCAGATTGCTCGTATCTACAGCCAACAAGCATGAATTATACTAATCAGCGATATCGGCCGCTATGCAAGACCAGTGTGCACAAAAGAACATACCTCTCCCTCCATTCCATCGCAAGAACCGTCTCACCCATCGTACCACTAAGTTTCTCGTAATCCTTCATCAGCTTCTCAAATTTTCGTCGCAAAATTAACTCCTGCAAGGCAACACCATAAGATCCAACAGAACAAAATAAGATCGATGTACGAAATCGCAAAAATGCATTGGGGATAAAGCTTACCCGCTCTTCGGCTTCCGCTTGAGCTTTCGTGAGTCGACGGACCTGAGCCTTTGATGACTGCAGTTCTCCTGCAATATCAACCTCGGAAATTTGCTCTGTCTGCTTTGCTATCACATTGGCACTTATCTGGATAACATAAGAAAGAGCAGACGTATACCACACTCATCATCATCACGTATTGTCCAGTCGACATTCCTTTGCATAGCAGCATACCTTTCGAATGTCCGCGTCCTTTTGCTTCCGCGTGATCTCAGACCGAACGCGATAACGACGAAACTCCTCCTGGACGCGATTAATCTCTTCCTTCAGGCTCTTTTTCTATCCACACAAACCCGCATACAAGCCGTGAACATTCAACAACTCTCATCACTTATTGCAAACCAAGCCCATCCATACCACACGTTCCACCTCAAACGGCGTCATCGAAAAGTCTGGTAGTACCAAAGGTTCTCCCGACACGCGGTTAGCGTAAGCCTGAATTTCCTTTTCACTTTTGAAGCAATGCCACGCAAATTCCTTCGAGTCGTCCAACTCGCAATCATTTGCGTACTCAACAAGGCACCAAATCGAATTTCCTTGAGCCACCTTGTACAACAGCTTCCTTGGATCTGGAGTGGACTCATCGACGTACCACGAATGTTTCGCCTGTTGACTCTTGGCTAGCTCCATCTGCAGTTTCTGAATGGCTTTATCTTTTTCCACCAACTCCTGCTTGCTGTTGTCAATACTACGCTTTGCCATCGTTAGCAGACGCTTGAGCTTATTCTCCTACATTTGTATACGTAATTAGATTTTTATACGATAAGATGGTCAAAAGTACTGTAAAGCTCACTGTTTCCTTCATTTCCTGCATCTTGACCTTGTTTTTAGCCAGTATCTTTTCCATTGAATCACATCGTTCTTTCCACGATTTCATCTGTCTCTCAACATCTACAAACACGCCATTTGATGACAAAATTGAAGCAGTCGCTTGTTGTTGCTGTTCAGACGTCTCTTGCTGCTGCTGCTGCTCCTCTTCTTCTTCTTCTTCTTCTTGCTGTTGTTGTTGTTGTTGTAAGTCTATTGATATGGAAACAATACAAACATCACAAGCAGCAACAATACATATCAAGAACAAGAACATCTACTGTCTCTCTTCTCTCTTCTTACCTTCCATTAACGTCTCAAATGACACACACTGACGCGTTTACTAATGGCTTTACTAATTAATTATTCGACCAGTGCCTACCACATGAATGTTTACACATACATACCTATGAGATATCATAAACGTATATATGATGTAACACAGTCATGTAGCCATACATATCAAAAATGGACGTAAAAAGAATTGCAGCAAACTATGGCGGACTATCGGCCCGTTTGATCACACGTGCAGAAGAGAATTGGCGTCTAACACGTGCAAAAAAGTCTTCAGGATTAGATCAATTTGCTGGACCTGTAGCGTGTATTGTAGTAGCAGCACGTGCGTTGAACGAGGACGTCGACAAGACGAGACTTGCAAAATGCGCAGGCGCGAAGAAGCGACTGATTGAACCCACAGTACGTAAGGTTGTGGACGCAGTGGGTGTCCATACAATTGTAAAGACATCTCCAGATGCACTTTGTATTAAATTTGGATGTGAGGC
Organism: Peronospora belbahrii; assembly: GCA_920618645.1. Lineage (NCBI taxonomy): Eukaryota > Oomycota > Peronosporomycetes > Peronosporales > Peronosporaceae > Peronospora > Peronospora belbahrii. Next base: position 52,409 of record CAKKTJ010000296.1, on the reverse strand, counting down.
GCTCACGGAGATTGTAAATCACGTGCTGGACGAGTATCGCACGTATCTGACACAAGCTGCGGCGGCGAACAGGAGAAAGGGATTGAAGCATCCACTGGGACCAATGATGGCAACAATGAACAGGGAAGATCCAGTTCTTGTAGCTGCATGTCTTTATGCAGTTAGCAAGAAAGCAAAGGTGAGAAGAGAGTCGATTGAAGACACCATTGAAAAACGAATGCTGATACCAAGTTGTCAGATGAATGTGAACCAGGTTACACTACTAGAAGCTGTGTGCGGAAATGCAAAGGAGTTCGGTGCTATTGTATCTTCGGTTGAGGTGGACACATGTTGCTAGAATACTGCTACGGATGCCATTTGCTCATTATTATTTTTGATCTCACCAGGTTCAGTGTCAGTCGTCATTGAGTGGCGCTATCATGGATCGAAAGAAGCGGCGTAATCTTGCAGGAGACAGAGCATCCAAAAAGCTGACAGAGCAACTTTGCATCGAGCAGATTGAAGAGGAAGAGCGTACGAAACGACAGAGAACGAGCTGTGAGAGTGAGATGGTCCAGACGCTGGCACAACAGCGTGTCTTGGAGAAGGTACGAGCATCTCGTGTCGGCACACCAACATCAAGTCCTGGTCAATCTAGAAAGAGACAACAGGCGGTTGCTACACCAGAGGAATACGCTGAATGGAGAGCAAAGGCACTGAGGTTTATGTACAATAAGAAAGAAAAAGAAAAATCACAAAGCAGCAACATGAACGCAGCTTAACTCATAGTGTAGTTAGTGTTCACTGGTTGAAAGCGATGTAGGAGTACTTGAATGCGGCAGGAAGACGCATTGGCAGCTCAAGTACAAAGGAATAGCGCTTACAGGTGCAAAATATGTAGTATGCCAGCTAGTCCATCGGAAATGTAAGTAAGCAGCACTTGTATCTCTATCATTCCTTTTCACATTATTTTGCACTATGCCAACTAAAGTTTGATTGCCTTTGCTACGGCAGGAAATCTCTTGGCAAAACTGTCATCGTGACCCACTCGAAAGCTCCACTTGCGTGTTTCTGACTCAAGAACAGCAAACTCTGTATTTTGCAGGCAACGTGCAGACAAAGATGCAGTTAGGAATGTTATCAAGCAGAGCAATTTTGCCCGCAATTTGTACGCAATTTTGTGAGTCTTACCGGTCAAGATAGTTTTGGCCACTTCAGCGTCCACAGAAAATTTTTCTACCAGTTCCATGCGTGATACACCGGCAGGTGTCTTCGTAAGCTGCAACAGTACATGATATGCATCGTTAGTTTCTTGCGTAAGCGAGCAACGGCTTCGATCTCACACGTACTGCCTTAAGAATATTATTGCGGGTGCGCACTGTCGTCGCTCCGCGGCACACTAAGGTGCTGTTTAGCCGAAAACAACAGGAACGAAATTATGTTAATCCTTGCCATCGTCAGCTGAACTTGGTCGAAGCATAACCCACCTAGTTGGAAGCAGGCGTCCTCGCACATGCACGGCAACATGTTTGAGTGCTTCCAATAGCTCTTCCTCACTTCGTGCTGGAAGGAGCTTCGCAACCGTATCGAAATGCATGATGTGGTCAGTTGCAAGCAGTCGTAGAACATCCGAGTACTTTGCGTCAACACCGCGAAGCAGCTGGCCAGTAACAGGCTCCATTGTCTTTTCTTCTTGCTCCTCGTTTTCATCATTAGTCCTGTGTATCGCATCAAGTCGTCAAACATACCAATAGCTAGCTATACTGACACATCATAGATAAGCACTACGTACTGTGATGGGTTCTGTGGAGTCGTCGGTTTATCAACAGATGCCAATACACGGTACTGCATTGCCTTAATGTATTCTTCCGGTGTCATAGTCGACACCACCTCTTCTTCTTTTTCACTGAACAAGTTTTCAAACTCATCATCAGCGCCATTGCTCTACAAACAAGAAGATCAACAGTCAATCACCAATAAATTAGATCGATTGATCAGTACTGTGCATCTCTTTGTTTCGCTCAAACCATTCCTGTACAGAATCAAAACTTACGTTTTTATCATGCACCTGAAGTTCAATCCAGTTCTCGGCGTCAATCTGCTGCTTCTTGTATGCGTACGAGTTTTGAATGGCTAGAATAGCGCGTTTTGACTGTTTCTTTTTAAATTGAAACTGCACTTCTTTCATCTCGGACGAGGGCGGCTCTACTTTCTCCTCCACTTCCATCACTTCCTCATTCACTGCATCGTCAATATGCGAAAGACTCGGACGCATCTGCATGACCGAAGATAGCGGTGTAAGATGTAGTTGACCTTGTCGAAAAACGCCTACAACGTAGTTGGTAAGCGCCGGGACGTTCGCCGACTGCATCCGTAGATACTTTTGCTTGAGATAATCCTCTGCGTCCTGATCAAAGTGTTCAGAGCGCTGATCGACAGCAAAATCAAGCTGCATCATCTGATTATTTGGCTTAATACGTGCACGACGCGGTGGTTCTGACATTGGGCGATACGTTGGTCGCAGTGGAAACTGGACCATGTAGCTACGCACCAATCATTTTATCAGTCAATTAATTGCACTATAATAAAAATAAAAGCAGCAAAAGATCGTACAGAAATCACACTTACAGATTATGACCCAATCCTTCATTGAGATGTACGGGAATTTCACGTACGATCGGATCATTCTCGTCCATTATCACTTCCTTGTTTCTCCTCATCGTCCAATAACTACGTTAGGTTAGAAAAATGGGGATGAAGCCATGTCATTATACATTCCCTCGTTTTAATAACGTTTCCAGTCTGGAGCATTGCTACATTACTTGACGAAGCATGAGTGCACGTTCGTCTATTTCACGCACAATGGATAGGTATATGCATGACATGGTCATGATATCAATTAAGAAATGATTATACTACTATATCGTAGTAGTTTTATTACTCTATATTGTCTATGAATGACGCTATACTAAGGAGAAGTTGGAAGATCTCACTCTCTTCTCGTGTCTCTTTGTTTCTACAGCGACAGCGATGACGACGTTCCGCTGTCTTCACTACGCAAAAAGACTAAAGAAATCAAAGAACGAGTTAAAGTGGAAGTAAAGACAGAAGGTTTAGTTAATGGCATGGGGAACACTACTAAACGGCAAGAGACGATCGAGAGTGACAGTGATGATAACGTTCCTATCAGTGGCTTGATGAAACGCAAAAAGCTAAAGATGGATACAAAAATCAAGATAGAAAAATTGCCACAGGATTCTTCCTCACTATCGAAAAGTACACCGCGAACAGTGAAGAAGAGAGTCATTAAGGTGAGTCATGGTGAAAGGCAGCTGCATACTGCAGACAAACCGAGACGACTGATCCTTTTTACACTGGTAATTATTGATATAGATAAAGATTCGACAACAGGAGTGTACGGAACAGCTGTACGAAACGCTTAAGGGTAGACTAGCGCAGGAATTGTTGTGTCGCTGGTGGTATGCGATGGAGTGGCCACCTGCAAAGAAATCAGCGTCGGTAAGTGGCAAAGTGGTGTGAAGAATCGGTCCTTTGATCTTGTTCCCACTAACGGCGTTTGGGTGAAATTTTTGATCGATGGCAGAAACTGCATGGCGTTCAAGAGCTCGACGGATATCCTGGTGCTTTTATTCGCGTTAAGGTAAGTATACTGCTAATATTTGGAAGCAAACTATCAAGTTCTTTTGATCTAGTGATGCTCATATTGTTATTACATAGGGCGACGATTTAGGCTCAATCATTGATACGCGGTTATCAGCAGGCAAACCGTCGTTTTTGCACTTTCTTGCCATGTCTTCTGAAGACCTGCAAAAGCTACTCCTTCATGCCTATGACAGACAAATGGAGGTGTTGATTGAGCATGAGGTTTGTATAGGGAGCAAGTGTTGCTAGTGTTGTCGAAATCATTTTGACAGCGTGTAAAATGTCGTTTGTGTTTGGAATCAGGGCTCTGACGCACCTCTTCTAAAAGAGCTGCAGAAGGCACGCGCGTCAGCGGCTCGGATCAACACGGTGAAGGCAGACCAAAGCGTACGAAAGGTGCTAAAGAGCTTTGCTGAGCTGGAGCGAGAGATCAAAGAGGTGGAAGCTCTTGCTCTCAAAGAGGAGAATACGCCGTCGGATGAAGGCGAAGCAGAAGACGACGATGATGATGACGACATAGCGGATGAATAGAAAGAGTTGCTGAAGGAGCAAGTTGCACTAAGAAATGGCGACCATTGCGCTCAGCGCTTACAGAGAAGCACAGCGCGCACGGTAGTAGACCCGACCTAGTACAAAACAGAGTGACAGCGAACACCGCCTGTATTTGACGATAATACGTACTACCTCTCTGATGTCAAGCAAGCGAACGTGTTGCAACCCAGCAAAGTAGCTGCTGACTGCAATTGGTATCAAATAAAGAATTCGAGCAATACAAGCAGCGTGCCATGGTCTGGCCGTACAACATATATTCGCTCGAACCAGTCCGACAATTTCTATATCTTTTCGCCAAATGAGTACCCTGAGTAGCTGCTGCAGTACAATCTCGTTTGACAACATCTAGTCCAGCTTCGCACGAAGTGTATTGCGGAAGTAAGTGTTGCCCACACCGCCGATACCAAAGGCAGGTCCAATTCGACCGATACGAGCAAGGACCGACTTCACATATTCGCGCTTGACAAATGTCACGCGCTGGGTCATGACGTGGCTTTTGTTGTTGTAGAGGTCAAGTCCCAGCAGATGCAGTGGCGTGGAAAAGAACTGCACGGCTGCGGGACAAATGAGTTGTGCAAAAGTGCCGGCGCTGGACTTTTCCATAAGATTCTTGTCTTCAAATTTCTTGGCCAGTACCTTGGGGGCATTGAACGACGCCGCACAGGTCATGGAGTCACGTAGAGCGAATAGACCGATGGAAGTCAATGGGAAGGCTGCAGGCGCAATGACGCCAAACATACGCGCAAAGGCGCGATCTTTGGCAATGCAGATCGACATATTCACGGCTGTAGTGCCAATGAACTTGGGCATCTGATTGTCCGTTTCAATGTACTCGCATACGGAATCAACGGCGTTGGCAGCCATGTAAGTAGCTGTGTAGAGGCCAAAGATGAGGTGAAATTCACGCTTGCCAACAAAGCGTAGCGGGTTCTTAAGAAATTCGATACTAAGCTCCTTCATGCCACGACCAAGCGGACGGGCACCGCTAGCGTTCTCGATGATAGCGCGGTCCACGATGGTGATGAAGGGCGCAACGCCAAGCGATGCAGCCATAGCAGCGGCTGTATCTGCTACAAGCTGCTGTACTAGCTTTCCAGGGCTTTGGGCTCGGTCGTTACTTGAGACCTCTGCCATTTTGGTTTCAAAGGAGAAAAAGATTCGATGGATGACACTGAAAGAGCGTAATACACCAAACGCTGTGGTCTGTTTATCTGGAGCGATCTAATGCCGAAGTGAAAGCAGAACTGCTCGCTCGAACGTGCTGGAAGAGCACTGTCTAGTTTTGTGACGTGGTGGAAAGATGGGGAATACATACAAATCTCAAGGTTAAATAGGATGACCATTGTCTCCCGCCTGACCCACGTTCATCAAGAGAGATCTTGGCGATTTGCTGCCTAAAACTGCATCTTCCGCGTACGTTTGTGTGATTTAGTGGTGTCTAATGAGCTAGGATCGAGTTTTCGATGGTGTTTGTGATACGTTTCATGCAGATTGTTTATCGCACGTTCATTTTTGACCACAAGATACGATTTAATTTGAAGCATTAATGCCATTTGACCACACATGTCTTCATTACTTACGTACATTCTATATTAATACCGCAGTAATTGTAATTGTACAGACGGAGCTGAATCATATTCTTTTGTCAGCAATAATACTTTTCTTTATCCTTGTAACAACTACAATATCGTTGTGAATTGTCTTGCATCGCCTAAGTGTTAACGTTGCTCGTGATGTTGCGGCTTCTCGGTGTCCATCTAACTAAATATATACCACAAGTCCTGGGAAACAGGGTGAGACGTTACGTTATGGTGTGTAGGACACATAAGTAAGAAGTACACAATATACACACTATATAGGAGGGTGACCCAATGCATATATTACATAAACGTATTTAGGGTATAATATAGGCTGCATGTGTGCCAATGAACGATGGCGCAAGCCGTAATAGAATTCAGTTTTGCATTTTTATTAGTTACGGGTAAAGCCTGGTCATATCTCTTGAATCTCTGACCGTTCTGATTCTGGTATAGAATTGCTAGTTCTTAGAACTAAGAAACTCACTGAGTCGAAGTCTTCCTCTGGCGCTTGCCATTTGCAGCCCCGCTGCAGCCTGTAATGTGAGCAACGAAAGACGCGATGATATCGACGGGCGTTCACTTACAGTTTTGCATCGACAACCGGACAGCCCTGACAGCCGCGTGCTAGCCGGCAGGATTGAAAGATTCTAGTACACGCTTTTCACCCCACCACCTTCTTGCCCTCGTCGCCAACAAGTGGTTCTGGTGAACGCCCAAAATTTTCGGGGAGACACCCGATAACTTTACGCTGCTAGGAACTAGCGCTTGTATACCAGAATCAATGAGTCCAAGACCCAAGATCTGTTTTCCTTGACCAGGCTTTATTCTTACAACTGAAATGTAAGGTGAACTTTATTATAGCTTGCGGTCAATGTACACGCTGAAATATACCCTAATAAAGCTATATAATGCATGTGACGGATTACCGCAACGCCACGCCTCCTATATGGTGTGTACATTGTGTTCTTCTTAGTTATGTGTCCCCTACACATAACAACGTAACGTGCAGTCCATTACATCAAGAATCACTGGCCACACCGCTGGTGAGGTGGAAGACAAGGCAAAGCTGCACCTTGTCAAGCCGAAACTGGCCACTTCCGCAGCTCGCCTCGCTTTCGAAACGAGTTCAAGTAGATCTGAGTATACGGCAGCGGAATCACTTATTCATTGCCATTGGTCACCGCTTCCCATGCCGTCAATGGGGCCAACGCATCCCCGGGGCGTTTCGGACGTCGAGGTAGAACTACGATTCCGGCCAGTTGCTACGCCTTCGTCAGAAAATTGTATGGCAATGACTTTGGCGCAGGCATTAGCCGACCAAATCCTCGCAGCATAGTAGGGTGGATGACTAAACTCCGTGGACTAAACGCTGGTCATTTAAATATTATCAAGCAGTCTGAACATCACCTTTGGACCGCAACGCTGGTAGCTATGCGATGGGATTGGGAAGGCATAACTATGCAGAAATCCACCAAACATTTTAAATGGTACTTTGATGATTATGCCGCTACCCCGTTCCGGCGTGAGGATGTCATTACGAAGCTCAACTGGTGTTGCAGCGAGCTGATGGTAATTGCAGACAAATAAGTTGTTGTTCTTGCATACATAACGCCGGACAAAAGCAGTGCGGGTGATCCATGTATTGACAAAGCACTACTTTGCGTGGAGAAAAAGTGCTTGAGATCAGACAACACGTGCCGCTGCAACTGGATGAGTGTGTAGGGGCGGCAATGCTGGCGAGGAACGAAGTATAAAAAGCACTATTTAGCTGTTGCCAACACGCGTACCCACAAGCGGTGACCTACCGTGACATTTACTTGGCAACTCCAGCGGAGGGGAAACATGTTTGATAACTGGCCACGTTATATACGTTACTAGAAGAGGTGGAGTCCATGACAGATGTGTGTCTCCCAGTCGGGGCGCTGGTCACAGACGATTTGAAGTTGTTGATATTACACCGCTGACAGGTACGTTTCATGTTGTTAAGATGATAATTTCTAAGATAAATCATCAGGGAGTTTCATGGTAGTTTCAGAGGAATACCATGAAACAGCGTTACATGAAGTAAATATATTAAAGGTCCTTAGTTCACTACCATGAGTTAGAGATAACTCTTTAGAGATAACTCATGGTAGTGAACTAAGGACCTTTACTATATTTACTTTAACTTTTGTCTTCAACTACTCAATAGGCTAACAGCCACAGCTTGGCCCTCTGCATCAAGGCCAAGAACGCCCTCACCTCGCACGAAACGCACACGATAAATGTCAAGCGCGCAGAAGTTTTCCTGCAAGTGGAAATTATTTCCACTGGGAGTTTAATATGAAGATGACCCTTGCCAGAAAAGGGCTGCTGGTGAATATGGAGGTGGTCAAGGAGGAGAGCAAAATAACTGAAGCTTAACTGTAAGCGACGCGAAGGCTCTCGGCATCATCGCGCAGGGTGTGGAGCTGCAACACCAAACAAAGATACGTTCATCTACGCATGTGTTTCAAGCGTGGGTAACGCTTAGATAGTTCTACAATCGAACTAGACTACACAATCGGGTCACGATGACACGGCGCCTCCACGAGTTCAAGATGGATACTGGAACGGCCATGGCAAAGCATTTGGACGCCTTCGACGAGCTCGTTGTCGGTCTTCAGACGCTTGGAAAGCCTGTCGACGAGGCACGGCAGCTGGTAGTGCTACTGACCAGCCTTCCAGCCGAATACGAGCTGATACCATCTACCATCGAAAACTTCAAGGACATCATGCTCATCGAGGTGAAGAGAAGCTGTTAAAGGAGTGTGAACGGTTGGAGAGAAAAAACACGACTCCAGAACGAGCGTTCAAGGTTAGCACTGGACGATTCGAGGGCAACAAGGGGAACGGTCGCAAGTGGATCGATCAGAAGAAAAACGCTAATGGTTTCGAGGCAAGTGTTTTAAGTGCAACAAAGTTGGGCACATGAAGCGGGACTGTCAAGAACGGACAATAGATGGCGATGAAGATGCGGTATTTGCTGTAAGCACAGAACGTGTAAACGGATGGGTGATCGACAGCGGAGCGACCGCACACATGACCCCGCACCGTTCTGATCTGTTCGCGTATGAGAACGTGAATAGTGGCATCGAAGTAACAATCGCTGACGGAATGAAGCTGCAGGTCACTGGCCGTGGTACGGTACGCTTGATTGGACTGGACGGTAAACGGATTATGATGGTTAAAGTCCTTCACATCCCGGGCTTTGATCGGCGTCTATTGTCAGTGGGAAAGTTCGCTGATCGTGGCCTGAACGTGGAGTTCCAGCGATCCGCATGGGTTATATGGGGCACGGCTAGCGCAATTGCAAAGGGTAAGAAGGTGGGCAAGGCGTACATATTGGACTGTGAACACGAAGAAGCTCAATTCGTTCAGTACGTCGAGGCTGGCAGCAAGTGAGAGCTTTGGCACGCTCGCATGGGACATTCCAACCAAGACGCTCTGATTAAGATACGTCATGGCACGAACGGTGTTCCGGCTATTAGTCAACCGACCCAGTCTTTATGTTGCGGTTGCATGAAAGGAAGCAGACGATGGCTACATTTCCTTATTGTTTCAACTCGAAAACGTCGCGCGTTCTTGAGCTCGTCTACACGGATGTGATGGTGCCCATGAAGAATCCATCCAGAGGGGTACAAAGTATGTCCTGACGTTCGTGGACGACTATTCGCGCTACGTTGCGGCCTACTTCTCCAAGAAGAAGAGCGAGGTGGCCATCAAGCCTAAGAGAGTTCAAGACGTTCTATGAGAAGTAATGGGGAGAACGTATTCTGTGTTTATGATCGGATAATGGAACGGAGTTTGTGAGCCAAGAGATCACGAAGATATGTATGCTGAATGGTATCGTGCATCAACGCCTGTATAGTCCTCAGTAGAATGAAGTGGTAGAACGGATGAACCCGTACCATCATGGAGAAATCTCGAACTATGCTACATAACAAGGGCGTTTCAATGGAGTGGTGGGCTGAAGCAGTCGATACTGCGGTATATCTGAACAACCGTTCCACGAACACGCAAAACACAACTGTGACACCGTTTGAGCTGGGTTTTGAAGTAAAGCCCACATCATACAACTTACGCGTATTTGGTTCTCGCGGCTACGCCCATATAGACAAGGCAAAGAGGACAAAGCTTGAACCTAAGAGCTTTAGGTGTATTCAGCTTTTGAAGCTTTGGTATTTTTTTGTTTTTCAGGGACCATAGCCTATCTGTTTTCACCTTCTACTGATGGTCCTCTAGAGAATAATAGATGTTATGACCTAAGGTGTCCTCTATGAGGCCATAGGGAGGGTATTTCGGTTTCTCTTCCATATGTTCAACCTTGACCATGTTGGTCGGACCCCTCCCAAGGTCCGGCCGGTCCTTCAATTCTTTGTTGTTTTCATCTGTAGTCACTGGTAATCGGCCTTCCAGTAAATTTTCGGTCTTTTCCTCAATCTTAGCTTACACATCTTCATCTTCTTGGGACTCCAATAATATCCTGCGTCTGCAGAAGATCCGCCACGCACCATTGTGGTGGAGTGGGCTCTCAAAACTGCGTAATGGGACCCCAAGCCACTCACTGTGCCGGACTACCGACTGTTGAAGGAGGTACTCCGATGCCGCGTATGGAACTTCTCTCACCTTGTGTGCCTGTCGGCTGGCGGTATGCACTCTTTAAAGACTTAGTGAAGATGCGATGTCGGTCTTTAAAGATGTCGACCTTTGAAGGAGATTTTGATCCTGGCCTTTTTCTTAGTAGCCCCGGGGTGTTAACCACCTGGACTTCACTTGCTCCCGAGTCACTAGGGTAGGGAGACCACTTACGATAGCGGGTCGATTAGGGGGTGCTATCTCAGAAATAATCAAAGGCCAAATATATCCTTGGGCTCTCTTCGCACTTGAGTCTTACTTCACGACTCTCTTCGACGGGAGCCAAAATGTATCCCTTCCCAGAACAGTTGGTCGGACTTAAACAAGTTTCTTATAAGCACGATGAAGGCGTGACACGTAGATCGCAAATCGAGAAGCATTAATAGAGTCCTATATCTTAGCTCCTTTACTCTATACTTGCCCTAAGACCTATTTCTATATTCTGATTGGCCAGGGTAGCTTGACCTTGGGACCGAGGGTCTACCGACGAAGGACCAGGGTCGACGTCCAGGGACTAGGGTCGAGGGTTACTGACGAAAGACCGAGATCCACCTCGGAAGGCTAGGCCTACCGATGAGAGATCGAAGTTTGAGAGACCAAGGTCAGTCCCTGGAGGTAGATCTCGGCCTTTCGTGGTGGTGGCTTCGATCTTAACAGGGTCTGAACGAATTCCTCGCTTCTCAAAAAGGGAATCTCTTCCTCACCGAAGATGCATTTGTCTATATTTGCAACTATCGTATGTATCCTCATGCAACCGAGCACCGCTCGTAGGTGTTTGATGTGATCCTTTACATCAGTTTTGCCATTTTCGGCTCGACTATGGACGAATATATCGTCAAAGCATGTCTGTGGTACGCCCTATGGGGCCGAAACAACTCCGTCACCAGACGATTAAACGTTGCAGGTGCGTTAGCCAGCCCTTGAAGCAGCACTAAACACTCCCAAAGCATAACGCTCGGAGTGCTGACCGCTGTCAGCGGGATATCACTAGCTTCCATGAAAAGTTGGTATATCCATCGACTAAGTCGAGTCCACTGTACATTGTACATCCCACCCCATATTGTTCTGAAGAACATCCTAGCGAGGAATCGGTGTTTAAGTCGAGATAGTGGCTTAATTCAGCTTATTATTGTAAGCATGCACTTTTTGCCACTTCCCATTTGGCTTCGTTACACAAAACGTGGGCGTAGAGTGAGGAGACTTACTCTCACGCACCATGCCAGCCGCGTGCTTTGCACGAAACAACTCGTCAATGACGTTACATTATTTCGTGGCAGCGGACACTGTCGCGTCACACAATATTTGGCTCCTGGAACCTAGTCAATCTCATGACGTACACCTTTATCCGGAGATAACCTCGTAGGTGGTTTTGTGGATACAACATCGCCATAATCTTCAACAAAGGAAAGTAAGGATTTGAAGGGTCCTTCAGGATCCGCGATCCACTACGCGCATTCAGTGCCTTCTTGGTATCCGCAAGAACTGCTTTATCCAAAAGCGATGAGGGGTTCAACTACTCCTCAGATCGTATAACGACTACTTCGACGATGTCGCCTGACTGTAAGGCACTGCAAAACTCGGCAAAGGACAACTTGTCCAGCTCTAACTGCTCACTTACTGCGGGTATAGCTGAAAGAGCCACCGGCTTTTCAACATCCCCAGTAAAACCATTGACGAGTGTATATAGCTGTTTGCTATCACCGTCACTCACGATATCATCATCGCTACTCATGATGCTCTCAGCATCCTGCACATCAGCGTCCACAGGTAAGCACACCTCAAGGTCAAAGACCACTTTGTTTACTGACTGCACCCCACCCTCTTGGGTCAATGCCTCGTCATGAAGTGTTCGCACCTCGTTGTCCTCAAAGTCAACCGTCATTTTTGACTTCACCCGGCCCTATGAAGCCAGTAACTCGTCACTAGGTGCTTGCACCTTATAATCCTCAAAGATAACATCCATTGATGACTTCACCCGACCCTCTTGGGCCAGTAACTCGTCGTTAGGTGCATGCACCTCGTTATCCTCAAAGACAGATCCGTTGGTGACTCCACCCGGCCCTCCGGGGTCAGTTCCTCGTCACTCATGTCACTTGGACTCATGTCCTGACATCTTGGCTTGCAGCCACCAACACCACTCACGGTGTTTAACGATGTAACATCATTATCATGAAACATGTCATATTTGCCATCAAGTGGGTTCTCAACCACACTAACGACAGTCATTGGGCCTCGCCCAGGGCTATTGTCCTCGACACTTACAGTGTCTACAAGTCGGATATTCCGACATCCAACATATTGACCGACTCGGTCCAATATCCGCGCCAAAAGCCTTTTTTGCTTCCTAGCAAAGGTGGGTTCATGACTCTCCAGAGCCCCACCAGGAGCAGTGCGCGTTGCGCCAAAGTAAATATCTCTTGGGTCTTTGACCGTGGTTAAGGCATCGAATCTTTAGATCTGCGAGCAAAGAGACTCATTGAGTCTAAGTCTTCCCCTACCGTTAGCTGCTTGCGGTCCCGCTGCAGATGCAAAACGGACGGAAAAGTTGCAACGATTGCATATGCATAAAGTTGCATGTAATTTGCAGTAGCAATAGTATTAGTAAATATATATTACGGTTACTTCTACCTTCTGTGCAACAAGTCAACTCTTTACTTCTGACACTCAACTTTAAAGGAAGACAAGCTGTATGAGCTTTTTCGTCTGAGGGTAGAAACACTCTCAAGGCTAGCGTTATAAGCTTGCGCCTTCTGGTTGTAAACAACTCACGTCTCTATGAGACCATCATCAACAGATACTATTTTCTTTAACAAGGGAAGACGCTCAAGCAACAAATGCGATACAGAACAGATTTAAAACTGGATTGTTTGAATGTTTATCTTCTAGCACTAATATAGAAATACTTACTCTATGGTCACTATATGCACATATGTATCCATAGTACTTAATCAACCAGCTCTCTGTCACGATGTGAACCCATTATACCGTAGGTACGGCTAACACCAAGATGGGTACTTACTTGCAGTGGCTAGAATTGAAATATGCCTAGAGGACGATTGGTAGAAAATGCTGTAGCTTTTGTTGCGGGGATTATTTTTTGATGGGAAGCTGCCTCATCATATTATATATATCTACCGCAGACAATGCTGCGTGCTATTTAACCCCTAAGTAGCCTGTAATCTCATCAAAAAATTGGTGGCTCTTGTTTGAGATTCGAGACCTTCCATTATTTTTCAGTCTCTAGACAAACACAACGAGTTAAAATGTTAGTGTGGCAGGATATCTTCACGGATGATGAAGTAATGTCGGACTCGTTTAAGGCATCTCCATGTAAGGACATGGAAGGGAATGAAGTCCCTGGTATGTTTCAAGTTGAATCCAAGACAGTGAGTAAAGGCTCCGATAACATCGATATTGGCTGTGGTGACGCTTTTGGAGGTGAAAACGAACAGGTGGATGATTCAGTCGAGACAGTCAATAATGTAATTGATGATTCAATTGGTTTTGGCTACACTGAGATAGGTTTTGACACGAAAGCAGAACTTAAAACGTACCTGAAATCATATTTTCGTAAGACGATGAAACATCTCAAGTCTACGAACGCTGGTGATGAAGCTTTAGCGCAATTCAAGAGTGATGCTCTAGAGATTGTCAAATTTCTTGTATCCATGTTTTCCGAGCTACAGTTCTACATGTTCAAGTCATGCAACTTTGAAGCTGGTCTGGCTTATGCTTACTACCCAGAGGGTGCTGTAGCACCCACCTTTTGCTACATCAAATGGGGTCTTAAGGAGGTTAAATTTTAAGCATGTGTAAGTGCTAGAGAGAAGTCGTGCTTGTGTTGGTGCAAGCGAGCTTTTAATATCTTGGTCTGCGCAGTTAATTAATGCCTCTTCCTTCATTTACTTCAGTGTTAGATATTCACTGTGCTTTGAGCTATTACGCTCAACTTTTAGAATTTTTCTATGGACACTAACACTGCCTTCTTAGCGCTCGACGACAATTGCAGCGATGCTTAGTCCTAGCACCGTGAAAAGGATGGCCAAGATCTTGAGCGTAAAGACCCGGAAGTCCAATTGTTTATCTTCAATGACAACGTCGTCCTCTACGTCGCCGACGCCGTGATCATAGTGCAATGGGATGAAATCCACACGACGGAATCCTTGAGTGTTGCGCAGGTGTTCATTCTCCAAACGAAAGAAGCTCCAAAATGTTCGGCGGAATAGTTCCAATACTGTCGTGAAAGGCTGCAAATATAGCGGCAGCCAGCGAGTTGCACCAAGTGGAGGAATGAGCGTCAGAGTCCACGCAAAACGTAAGAACAGGTCGGCAATAATAGCAGCGTAGTAAACCCATTTGTGTGAATACATCTGTGAGTCTCCCAGAAACTTGTACTGTGGTCGACCGAGTCCCCAGTCCATCGTCACATCCCAGACCCACGTGTACAGCGAATTAGCTGTAAACAGGAACAGCCACGCGACAACGAGCAATTGCACCTGTGCCGCATTTTTTTCGTCGCTGTTGTCGTTGTGCAAGGGGTGGAAAAGACCAAACAGCACTACCACCTGCGCGAGCGCATATTTAGCAGCGTTGGGCAGGTGAGGCCACCACTTTTTCGTGTCGTACACGCGACGAAGATTCTGTAGAAAACGCCACCACAGCGGCAAAGCACACACCAACGGTACCACCACGTTCACGTAGTACACATTGTCAGCACAAGTCTGTTCATCCGGGTCCACTGGAACTGTAAGATTCTGCAAACCAGATGCGCCAACATCACTCGGGATAACATCTTTGCGCAAAAACTCTTGTGACAAAAAGAAGCAGACAGACCAACTGACATCCTGCGTCACCTTGACCGTACTCGTCAGATAGTCTCCCACGAAAGTGTGGAAGAATGAAACAGGATACAATGGTGACCACACGACCTCCCACAACGTTCGTAGCATACCGAGCTGCTGACCCCATGGGCGAATAGCATAGAAGTAAAAGGTATACAGGAATAGCGTGAGCGGATAGTAGCCACGGTGCAGAAGCTCCTCTGGAAAGTCGCCGTTTACAACCTTGAAGTAGAGCAAGACGTTTACCAAAAAGACAATGGTCATGTTGGTGGCATCGCTGAACACCTGAGGGTACGACTGTGCTCGTCGTGGATTGAGCTCAAAGATGTATCGGTAATTAATTCGTGCCGCGCGCCACACATAAAGCGACACTCCAACCAACCAGTGCAGCAAAAGAAGACAGCCTATGCTGCGATAGACTGGGTATGCACGAGTGCGTGCTAGATCAACGAGATGATACTCGCGTCGATTGCGAAAGAGGGGGACAACAAGCGAGTCCCAACACACCCAAATCAGTAAGATCAGGCACGAGCCACCCTTGATTCCCAGGTAAATATGTCCCCAATCGACAAAATCCTCCTTCTTCGTCATAAGCGTCGCCACAGCAACAGTAGTGTTTCCATCGCAGAACCAGTCGGCGAATGACTGCTCTACTTGCTTCAAGAGATCATAACACCGTCGTGCTTTGGCGAACTGGAACGTCTTCAGCTTGGCTTTATGCTCTTCACGCTGGTCCGCTTGAAAGCTAGCAATCTTGTCATAACGTTTAAAAAGCTTTACAAATCCAGTATAATTGAGCAGTGCAAAGTTCAGCAGTAAATGCAACAAGCGATGCAGTTCGACGAGTGAATTTTTGAGCGATTCTTGAACTGTAGCGGGTGCATCATCACGGTGCTGCACCTTCAGATTCTCAAGTTGTTCGGCTAACTGTGTTGCATGGCGTCTGTAAGCTTGCTCCACCTTGATATACTCGTGCTCTAGTGCCTCTTCGAAGACAACGGGCGTAGAAAGCAGTGACTGCAGCTGTTCATCGTCAGTGGACGTCGGAAGTGACCCTGGAAGTCGCAAATATTCAAGCAGTCTACTGATCGTTTTGGTCAATCGGGTGCTGCTGCTCCTGGTGTCCATAGAGCGCAACTGTTGACGGTTCAGCGCGTTGGCTTCCATACCTTCGGTCGAGGTGCACACGTTCCGCGTTGTGCTGGCAACTGCAGCAGCTGAGAGTGACGTATCAATCTCCTTTTGCCGCTCAAGCAACCGCTTAAGCCCATCGTAGTCCACGTAGTCACCACGCCACTCAGCGACCGAGTTATCACGAAGACGTAGACTAAAGTTGACCATACTGACGAAATCCACTTAAGTCGTGCGACTACCAGACCCAATAAGCCAATAGAATACTTTGACAGACTTGATATGCCATAGGTGCATTGTTTCAAAGGGTTGAAAGGAGCAGAAAGAGGTGGCAAGTAGTTGAGAGTTGTATTAATGATGGTCATAATCACTTCCTTCCTCTGATGATCTAGAAAGCTCTTCAAGCTATCACGCCCTTGCTAGTCATAATCTAGAGCAGCCTCTTGTACATACAATAGGAACATAGTAGCAGGCGCTACGAGCTCATGAAGTTTCATGTGGTTTTGCTCTGTACGAACCAATGGCACAATTTTTATGTCTTGTAAGCTGCAAGAAGAACCAGTCGCCCACAAATAAGTAGAAACTATTTCCGTAGTGCTGCAAGTCGCATGGACAAATCATCCTGTGACTTCTTCTCTCGTGCTGCTTCTGTTATAGGCAAATCTGTACCTACAAGCCCTGCCGAGTCCAGCTGCCCTGCAACCTTGAGCCCGTTCTCATCTGCGACCATCTGAATCAGGTCATCCACCTCGTCTGCAGGCGTTGAAATCGATGTACCGCTGCTCATGGCACCTTCCATGTAGGCCGCACGCACGTCCATGTCTTCAAAGTGCTTCTCAAATTGATCCATAGTCTGCGAGATCGCCTCCACATTCATCGACTCCATCACTGTGTCCATGCCCTTGACCACACCACTCATATTCCCCTTGAGCTGGCCCATGCTAATGGCCGTCTGCACACGTGCCGCTACGGCATCCATACGTGAAGACAACTGTAAGTAATTTAGCGCCTGGGTTTTCTCACGAATCACGTTCTGGGCATAGACCTTGGCACCTTCCATATTGCCTTGCTCAATAGCTTTCTTTAAATTCTTCTTCTGTATCACTTGGTTCTTCTCACACTTTTTAGCATTACGTAGCAATGTTTTGGCTGTAAACTTCATGTTAAACAGTTCATCCTCTAGCTTATTCTTACGCGAAAAAATGTTCATCATAGCGGCACGTGTCGACCGATTACTATGGGCTTTTTCTTGTCTTTCTTACCTTGTACAGAATACTTGATGTTGAATATTAACCAATAGAAAGAAAGAACCTAGTAACACTGGTTGAAGTTAGAAAGGAACGTTGGTATGATACACTTGACTGACTTCTAGGAACGTTGGTAATCAATCATCAAATTGATAGAGCTTCTTTCTTGTCACTCTTGTAAAAGCACCAAACTATCAGGTTTTAAGCTGCACATTTCGTGTCGGTGTTTCATACAGTATCTACTGTATTAATCAGTGTTTGTTATCGATGCCAGTGCAAAGAGAAGTGAATGGTGCTAGCAATTTACTTGTGATGCACAAGTTATATCAAACATGAACTGAGTTTCTTACTGTGTAAACTCAATGTGTCAAAACAGTTTAGCATGGCTTTTGTTACATGATTTTTGTAGATTCGACCGAAAAAAAACAATACTCAACGATTTAGAAAGCGGAAAAAATATGCGATACGTCATACGTAAAGCTAGTGACAAGGGCGTTTAATTTACAGCTTGAGTCTCAGGTCGTGTCTGTCCGTCTGTATCCAGTAATTAACACATTGAAATATAACGCGACGTTTGAGTGCAATATACCGATCTCCTTTTCTACGTCTTCCCTTCTGGATAATTTATACTTGTTTTGTATCGTAAGAAATGCACGAGAGTGAATGCGTGTACGGGACAGGGTTCTTCTGGCAGTCGCTTTATTTGCCTAAGCGCATTCTTGAATCTGTCGCTTAACACATCACATTCAATAGGAATATTCCTTCATAGAAAAACAAGTTGATTAATGATTTAAATCCTGCATTACCTGTCGATTGTCGTTGCCCACGCACGTAACTCGTCAGCATCAAAGTCACAGTGTGGATGGAATACGCCCACGAGGGAATTACCATACTGTCACGTCTGTTGCTACTCTCGCTGCCTCGACCGATGCTAAAGCCACTCATCACATGTGTCGCATGTCGACGGGACAAATCTCGGATGAGATCATTCCTGAAGAGCGAATTGATACTATCTACGAATTTCTCAAGGAACGTGTCTCTACCCGCCCACTCATTGGTGTTGTCTGTGGCTTAGGCCTTGGTGGGCTAAGCAAGTGCCTTTCAAACCAAGAAGTGATCAGTTATGAGGATATTCCACAATTTCCATATTCTACTGTTGAAGGTCACGCAAGTGAGTTGGTCTTTGGAGACACAAACGGTATATCTGTCGTATGTATGCGTGGACGTTTGGGCTATGCCATGCGAGAAACGGCACTACCCATTCGTGTTATGTATCTTCTAGGTATTAAATACTTGTGGTAACGAACGCAGCAGGCGGTTTGAATCCGGACTTCAACGTAGGTGATTTCATGATAATACATGATCATTTGAACATGCCGGGGTTATCGGGTCAGCATCCTCTTATTGGACCTAATGACTCTCGCTTGGAACCCGTTTCACGCCACTCTCGAATTGCTACGACAAGAAGTTACAAGCGTTAGCCGTTAATGTGGCTGAGAACCTTGGTCTTGCTCATAAGATGCGGAAGGGTGTGTACTGCTTTGTGTCTGGGCCAACATACGAAACGCCGACGGAGTGTCGATTCCTTCGATTAGTAGGTGGTGATGCTGTCGGCATGAGCACAGTCCCGGAGTAGTTGTGGCTGCGCACTGCGGGCTAACAGTGCTGGGCCTGTCGAAACAGCTGGTGCAACCGCGGGGACGGTTTGCCATTTTATTGTCATGGTACGACGAAATGCAGCTACGCTCAAGTGAGTGCAGAGCAACTTCACCCAATTTTGTATTACGACACATGTATTGACAACGTGGAAAGTGTCATAGCCAGCGTCTCTTCGTTACCACTCTCATCCCCGAGATCATCATAAGTGGAAATAATACTGAGTAGGATATAAGGACACCTGACGTCTCATTTAACTAATGCTGTCCCTTATTCGGACTTTTTATAAGTTCAACAATACGATTTATTAAGTTCGTCTTTTTCTAAATCAGTTTCTTAGATTCGCACCACAATTTGCTTTGCTTAGGTTCGGTAATAACCTTGATTTTGGCCTTATTGCCTTTGAATGAATTTGTTTGTTTATTGTAAATTTTATCACTACAGATATATAGACTCTAGTAGCATATACATTTTGAGAATCAGCTTCACCTACATTACTTGCTCTTTGTACCTATTGTACCACTATGTATTGTCACTCTCCAATCTGCGCAGCAGACGGCATACGCCAGCGGCGAGCTTTAAATTGACAGACATCCCCGACAGGTTTTTCCGGCAACAGCTCGCGCGTGCATCCCATGCCCGACCCTCCTCCTGACAACGGGAGGGGCGAGACTGGCGACGATCCAGGTCGTCCGGCGCTCCCATCAGCGCTGATTGAGACTCAGTTTATTCTACCTCCCCGCAGCAGTACAGGGAGCAGGATTTGGTGGCGACAAACACGCACCAATCCGATGCTAACAGGGATATGAACGGGAATGGGGCTCTTTCCAGCCACCTTTCCGAGGACCTGGCGGCCCCACCTGGATCGCCGTCCGGCGCAATCCGACAGGGTTCCACCGCGTTCACCCCTTCGGGCGCGGAAGGTGTAACAGCATCATCGCAACGATACTTGAATCGGCTGAATTGATGCGAGTCAACTTGCCAGCGCTTCACGCGCTGATAAGTCAGACTAAACAGATTGTCTACGACAAAGTGACAAAGTCAATTCATTTTTTCTTTACTAGAGAAACGGCAATGAAGCATCAACGTGTGGCGATTCCGTTTCGGGCGGAAGCTATTCCCTCACTAATCCTCAACGGCCCCACCAAGGCACAGTTTGGGACCCCCGATGGGCAACAACTGCGGCGGCAGGCAAAGTATACGGTCTATGTTCACAATTTTACCCGGTTTCACGTCATCGGAAAGCTTATGGCTTTCCTTCGGAGCAAAATTCAGACTCTATTTGAAGTAGAAGATATGGACACGTGCACGCCGGCGTCCAGAACGCCGACGGTTTGGAAACTGACTTTCCAGGGTGCCCGATTTTTCTACAAGGAGTAGTCAAAATCATGTGGTTTGGGGCCATCTTAATTGTTTCTCATCCAAACGTTGGGCGCCGGCTTCAATGTCTCCAATGCGGCAACATTGGAAACCCAATTTCGCGTTGCAGTTTCTCTGACGCTCAACTACGGGGGCCTGGGGCCATCGTCATTGCTTAACAGAATATCGTCGATCTAGGCGACACCGCACGTCCTTTCACGAGCCTTCAAGAACTTAGGGACACGGTGCGCGTCCGTATTGCCGACCACCGCCTGGCACAGGCGCTTCCAAGCACATCGGACAATCAGGCGTCTGCTTCTCCACCACTTTCAGGTCTGCAGGACTCCAATAGAGAGCAGCGAATTCCGAAACCGGTGGATCGGGAACAAGGCATATTACCGCCCGGCGTTGATATGCAACCAGAACCCAGGGAGCCACAGCCGTGGATTACCCACAGAGCGCAATAGGGACGGTCTCTCCAGCGACGCGCCTTAAAATCTTCGCCAAGCATTGGAAACTAGCGGCAATGTTCCTACGTCGGAGCATTTACGTTCTCGAATTAGAGGATACGCGTCCAACCCCTGGAGCTGTCGGCAGTTGAGCCAGCAGTGCTATCCATTAGAGCGAAAAGTATTGCTTCGTTCACCAAGATACCGCTGGACATCTTAGGATGCCTCGATGCCATCAGGGCGGATATCATCGACTCTTCAGCTCCTCCCATTGTCCTTCGTTACTGGGGTCGGCATTACTCGACTACTGTTCCTCGACTGACAACATTGGAGAAGCGAACAATTCTTCACGACGCCATCATGCTCGAGGAAACGGCTCAGCAGGTTGCAGAAGATCCACTGCACAAAACTTTCCTGACTGGTGATCTCGCCCCGCTTCAAGATGGATCAAAACAGCTATTGCTGCTTAAGAGTAACGCGGCCAACGCCACGATGAACACTGCTATCACCACTTCTGACACCTCCCGCACACAGGCAGACTACGAGACGCCGCCTCCGATACTCTGCGCCGTTGAAAGGCAATTGCGTAACCGTACCCATTTAGCCGTTCCTGACGTTCGCGTTTAGGATGGAATGGCCGTGAAAAACATCCATACCGGGGCTTTGCTCAAAAAAGGGAAACCGGAGGAGAACGCTTTTGTTCCATTTCTCAACTGGGAGGATGAACTACAAAGCGGCTCTGCTCAGCTTTGGGACGTCGAATGGAATAGCGGAAGAGTTCGATGGCCGACGACAGCAAGCGTCCAGTGTCCATTAGTGGAAAGCGGAACCGCTATCTGGGCAGCGGCGGCAGCGGCGGAACCGCAAGTGTTACTTCATCAAGTCCAATTATCCAGGTTCCCCGGTAAACTCATTAACTCTCTCGCAGACTCAGTCATCGTTCACAGTGGACAGAGACATGGCGGAGAGACTTCTGCTGGACTCATAGCGCGTTACAGGACAAAGTGTACGTCAAAGTGACGCGGGCTTGGCTAGATCATTGGATGCAGTAGATCAATATTTTAAAAGGGCGGAAGATCGCCGGTAATCTCGGGGATAACACCGACTTTTGGAAACGCATCCGTGTTAAGAAGTAAATGGAATGACGATCTTTTTCGGCTGTGCGATCCAATTTGGCGGGTAAAATTGAGTCATCATATTTTGTGCGCTCATCTGTATTATGTCGAAATTGGAGAGCTTTTGTCGATGACTGACCCAGGGGCTAGCTCCCGGCCAGTCATGCAGACCCATGTTCAGCTCCTGCAACGGGATGCGCACTATAAATCTTGTTACAATGGGGGCGGGACACAGTCTGATTGGGTCAGTATTGCGCTCTTTTTTGAATCCGCCTTCGAGAAGCCAATGGTAATCGACGGCGCTGACTACTAAGGGCAGCCCTAAGATCACGGTTTGGTCATCGCTTCTAACTGCAACTTCATGAGCTTGGATGCACGATGACGCCAACACCCGCGCAAACGGAGGACATTCTTGCACGGGTACAGGACCATCTACTGACCCTTCGGTCATCATTGACCAGCTGGTGGGAAGAAAAGACTGGGTGCTGCATCTCTCTGTACCCATTCCCTGTAGGTCTCAGCCAGTCGAGTTTTGTCCCCAGGAGATCGCAGACTTCTGGCAGACTTTCCGGTGGAGTGGAAACCCTTGGATTCTCACACCACAAGCATCGACGCTGTCCCGGTCCAAGTATTACAGAATTTGCGACGTCTCGTTTGAACAACTCCATATCCAGCGGACAGGACCCCCAGGAATACGTCTTTGGCGGCATTTGCACGGACCTCCTCGCCCCCCGCCATTCCCATGCAAAACTTCGACAATGGGCAATCATCGTCTTACTTTTGTCGCCGTCCCTTGACGTCGAAAATCCGGTGCGGTGCAGTGCCCGGCCCGGCCCCGCTCCGGCGGCGGCGACAGCCCCCTTTCACACAAGTCATCGCATGGGTGCAGGTCGGGCCGGGCAGGATTCGGGGCACTTCGCTCTCTGCCGACAGTTGTCACCCTCAAAGTTGGGAGCTCACTCAATCCCACAATAGTCTCACGCGGATGTTCGAAGGAGACCACTGCCGGTCCAGGAGAAAACTCAGGAACTTACCTAACTAGCGGAGCGCAAGCTCATCCGAAATGGGGTCGTCTTTTTTTCCAATCCACAGGTCCACCACTATCCATGGTCTGCTCCGCCAATGGTTCCCAATCGCCGCGTCTTCTCGTTCCTGAAACGGCAAGCTTTTAAGTCGTCTAAGCGGTGTCTTGCAACACCGCTGAAGCAGGTCATTGATCGACTAGGCTCTAAGAGCCAACAAACGCGGTGGCAACGTGCAGCTCTCGATGTCTCGCCAGCTCATATATATGGTCACGGACACGCGGTGACGGAATATCAGCTCTGGACACGGTACCGCCACGCTACCGGTCAGCTAAACTTTTGGTGTCAGGACCGGCCTCCGAACGGGACTTACACGTATCGAGAATGTGTAGGGCAGAAGGAGACCCAGGAGCATATTTTCTGGGGATGTCCCCGTGCTCAGCCACTCTAGGCCCGGCTCATCAGTCCTTGGGAAAGCACGCCCCGTAAGCCTCACCACCTACTGGGATGGCTCGAGCACTGCACAAACCGTAGCGTACCCCGCCTTTCACCGAGGGTCACAGCAATGCTGGTAACCCGTTACCCCGACGAGATCGATCAATTCGCCACCGCCTAAAAGACGATATGGGAGGTCGCAGGGACCGTCATTATCACGATGCTCTGGCAACACCGCGTCGACAGTGTGTTTCGCCATGCAGATATCCCAATGCAAGCCAGTGAAGCCTTGATTTGGGGCAGGATTCAGCTCCAACTGCGAGCGCTCGCTAAACGCCTCCATTGCAAAGCTGAGACAGCCGTGCGGGGTGCCTAACTTTCTGCATGTTACGACATATTTATATCAGAACCGAGAAGGCAGCCCGGACTTCATCGCCAGGCAGCCAGCCGTCGGCAATGTCTGGACCCTTCAGCGTTGCTAGTGTGGTTAACAACCTAGCAGAGATCTTGCACTAACCAGTAAATAGACAATCTGTTCTCTCTCCAACACTATGTATTGTCTTAATTGTCTTAAGAAGTATTTTAGCTGCTGTAGAAAGATAGTCTGCTTCGTCTGATTAAGTAAAGATGGAGTCATCGCAGTATGACTCGATACCAGAAGACGATGCATATGTAGTCAATGTATAGAATGAAGGCGTTCTGCACTTTGAGGTGAGATTTGATAGTATAGTTGAAACAGATAGCAATGAACAAAAGAGGTCAACAGGACTTTGTGTACCAGACCTTGTTTTATCCGGACGACGTTGAATGCGATAATCATCATAATTTGCTCTAGCACTTAGAAGCTGTATAAAAATACGACTTAAGGTACACGAAGAAGCTTAAGTGTTGAAAGTGTTCAATATAATTGTGAGGTGGCCATACGAGGACAAAAACGAGTATCAAATGACAAGGATAAGCACACACAAAAGCTTAGCTAGTGATATCTACGCACGTCCATGTGTACTCACTGTCTACCAACATCAACCACAATGAGTTGGCACCTTGATTGCTTCCATAGCGAGTTGCAGCTTTTCCTAAATGCTATTACAATTGTCTAATTCCTCACCAAGACAGTTAGTCGTCAGGCTTGCTCTGTAGTCTGACGTACGACACCAAGTCCTGGTTTAGCTGTCGATAGAAAGTAGGAACGAGTGTCACCAAATGACAGCACAGCTGCCTTCACAAGCATACCAGGCGAAAAAACCTCCTCCATCACGAGCTTATCAATTTCCTGGTTTCGCACATCTTCCAATCGAATCGTTCCTGGAAACGCTTCCTTCAGTACTGTCTCACCCACGCACATTATATCTACCATCACTTGTCGAGATGTAATCTTGATTACTCTACAAATGACAATATCACCAAGTCGCAGCACTTGTGCTGATGCCACTATCTTGTTGGCCCGCTTGACTTCCACGGCATCCTGTACGATACTCCATTTGCCAAATATCGAAGCAAAAATAGAACCGTCACGAACATATGCTCCGCTTCCTGCTTTAATCTTGCCATCCGCTGTAGCTAGACGCTGACCAGGTACTGCAGCATCTTCTGCACTGCTCATATCGAGTCAATGTAATTTGTACTTGATGCGAGTTAATTGATTATTTCAATCATGTTGATTGGTTATAAATAGAGACAACGAAACAACATTGGGTATATATATATATCGTGGTATTACAATGGCTACATCAATTATAAAGCCATTCTATAAAAACCATACATTTGCCCATGGTACGACTCAAGACTCGGTACTTGGTGGTCGAGATTACTGGTGCACGTAAGTTGACTATCAAAAAAGAAGACATTGTCATTCTACTTCGAGAGTCTATTACCAAGAGTTATGGAGATTATGGCTTAGGATTAGCTCAATATGCTTTCCAAGGTGAGTCAGACGTCACACGACGCTCTTGAGTAATTGTATTCGTCACGATACGGACGGACTTTTTAACTCAACTGCTCTTGGTCTAGTACTCTATTACAATACGCACACTAGAGCAGCAGTCATTCGATGTGCACGTGAAATGTGCAAAATGGTCGAGACATCGTTAATATTCGTGACGGATGTACACAACCAAGACGTCAGTATCCGAGTCGTTCGCGTGTGCGGTACGAACAGTTTGGCTGTGAGAGGTACTTGCTTGTTGTTCCATCGTCTAAGACTGTCATGTATTTGCTTCCATTAGGCTCTAGTCGCGGGTGTAGAGACCATTTACTGCAGTTTTCAATCGAACGTGCAAAAGCGCTGAATCTGTACACGTTACAGCCAAAGTTTGACGAAGAAGTGCAAGCTGAGATTGCACTTGTTGACGCGCAGTAACCAATCTTGGTATGTAAATGAACATCACAACCCACCAACAAAGCTTCATCAGTCCTTACAGTTTCAAAATGAGGTAAAAAATGTCTGCTCATTCTTTAAGATAAACAGTGACTTGTCCCTTTGGCTACTGTCTAATCAATCGACTTGCCCTGCTTCTCGTACTCCGTCTCAATCTGCGAGCAGTAAAAGTCCACATCTTCAAAGATTGCACGAACATCCTTATTAGGCACCTCCATTACATGTTTACTTCCATTGACTACATTGCATTGATTACAAATTGCAATAGAAAATAAGTATCCTAGCATGTCTTATCAACTACAAACAAACAAACAACGTACTGAAGTCGAGTTTAATGGTAGGCACTGAGCCCACTGCAGTTGTATGCTGGACAATCTCTGCCTTGGGGTTGATTTTACGCGTCTATCAAATCATATAAAACACAGTCAGTCCGTAACACTAGTTAATACTTTTGCATCCTTCTCATTAGCATGACAATGCTCAAACCTTCTCTGCTGTCATCTGCCGAAAGAATTCACTGGAAAAGGTTTAGAGTTGCAAAACAATTGTCAAAGACATTAGGAAATGACGATTTACACTACAAAATACACAAGAGAGACAATATCGTACCAAGCACCAGTTGCCCTTTGGTCAAAATTAGAGAAAGAAACGTTGGCTGACTTAAGAAACCGAACGACATTACGCGCTGCCATTTTAGTCGGGAGTTTGGCTGTCCACGGCTTGATACTAATCCTATCATCGAGCATACCCTTTTGAATCCGTTTATAAGGTGATGCATACAGTATCAGTTATCATACATTTCTTAGCAGTCAAAATGCCCGAGGAACGTACTATCAATCGCGAGAAGCACTGCCCGTTTCTATTACGAGTTTTCTTTAGCAAGGGAGCACATAATAGGCAGGATATAATTTATAGGATTATCTTGCTATGAAGAAGCTTTATAATGATATTTGGCAGTGACTTATTCACCATGAACTGTATTCAACCTATGCTGATCATTCTTTCATGCAGAAGTGATGCGTTTGAGACTCTAGAAGACAAACCAATTGCTAATGAACTCCATATTTACACGTGGTACGTTCATGATATAGCAGCGTTATTGCTGTTATTGCTATCTGTTATCTCGTGGCTGAATAAGTATCTTTTGATACACAGGCCTGATGCAACGCTGCGGGAGATGGCTGATCTAGTGCAGGATTCGAATACTGACGCTCAGAAGCCCAATATGCGTCTGAGTATTTGTGTTGTATCAGAAACAAGAGATGGAAGGTAGGAACTACCTATTCTATACACATTACTATTGCTGTGAGAGTTAATCTGATCGAATAAGTCTGATTGGGGATTATTAGTAGATTGCTCATGCGCAAAGTTGGGTATGTAAATAGTAGTCGTCGTCGATGTGCAGATGATAGTAAAACACTTGCTAGTGTACGTTTTCATCCCGGTGATTTGCTGGATATTGCATTAGTTGAGTAAGAAGAAGACAGAGAGAAGAAGAAGAGATCTTATTTGAATAAATAATCCATCCAGTCTATTCAGTGCTGGTCGTTCTTGATCATCTTTTTTCTTGTAATATTCGTTTCTAAAGGTTTGATGCTATTTACCGCACAAATTGAAAAGATGGTACTAGTAAGTACAGACACATTTCTGACTAAAGTAATGGAATTTTATGCAGAACCACAAGGTTCAGTAGCTATTTCTTGCAAGGATGGTGCGTCTTTTTATCAAGTTTATGATCGAATTTTGATTACTATATATATAAATATATAAATCATCTCACCTTCAAACGTAATCTATTCTACTAGTACCTGTGACCAAAGTAAATGGTAAAATTCAGCACCAAATTCAGAAATTCACAGTAGAAGATGGCGATCATGTGTTGTTATTTCGTGCTTGTAAATATGGTAATAACAAGCATAAGAAGAAATACAGTACATTGGTAATAACTGTATACATATCTTGTATCTTGATCATATCAAAGGATTAATGTGTGTATCTCTTCTTGTTCTTTGATGGTCTATTCAGGTGACAGTCATGAATCATGTATCATTTCATGCATCTTTAAGCCAAATTATCAAGACAAGACAAGTGGATATGTCGACTAAGGATCTTGCTGGTAAGGGCTCTAAGCGTGTTGTGACAAAGATGAAGAAGACGACAGAATAGATAAGAGACATCGATTGTGGGTGTGGTAACTTGCGGTGGTCGAGGCAGATCAGAGAACAAGGCGAGAAGAACAACAAGATGAAAAAGAGTTGTTGATGATTACAACGTTACTGAAAGGACACAAG
This sequence comes from Peronospora belbahrii, assembly GCA_920618645.1. Classification (NCBI taxonomy): domain Eukaryota; phylum Oomycota; class Peronosporomycetes; order Peronosporales; family Peronosporaceae; genus Peronospora; species Peronospora belbahrii. The sequence goes on along the minus strand of CAKKTJ010000296.1, from coordinate 24,056 downwards.
GCCAATTCATCTTTTGCCGTCAAATGCTGATAACTTGCGCTTTCTACTGTGTAAATGTCGGGGATGCAGCAACGATTTGGTCCACATTAGACTGCAAGTACGTGTCAAAGGCTGGCAATTCGTCAATTAGGCTCATGTCCCCCAACACGTCACCTAAATAATGGTTCCGTCGGGATGTCCGTCGTCGTCCTTCTTGCAAACCGGTACTGGATAGAAGACGTCCTACCATTGGCATATAGTCGAGCGCAAAATGAGGCTCCGAGTTTCCACATCTGCAATAGGAAGACAGAGCGTGAGGTCACATCGGCAACAGCATCACAACCGAGTCGAAAACGCACCCTTTGTAGGCAAGTGGGACGTCAAACTTTGATTTCAGCTCTGCTAACGCTATCTGGTGACAACGTCGACTGGATGCTGCTAGAGCGCAATCTAATGTCCGCTGAACGCATTTGGAGGCGACAGGTTTCTGGCCCTGCATCAACGACGTACCAAGAGGACTCGACAACGATCCTAGCATTTGAAGACTAGAACGTCTCAGCTCCAATGCGGCAAGACGTTGACGCTCGGCCAGAAAGAACGAATTCTGTCATGAGTTGGCAGCAGATCACTGGTGTGAGAAACCAACAAGCAAACATTCTGACACATTGTCCGTACCTCAGTATCATCACTGTCGAATCCATCAGCCATAGCGGATGCCATCCACACTTCTGCAATCGATGCAAAATCTATAATTTGCGCTAACTCCACCATAGCATCAACTTCCGCTTGTTTTTCTTTGCAGCTTTGGTCCTCGACTTTCTTTTTCTCTAATTCAGCAGCAGCGCTGAGCTCTAATAGCAAATTACTTGTCATAGCATCAAACGACGAGCAACCTGCTGACCATGTGGTCCAAGCAGGAACAGAAACATGGACAGCACCGTTGCTATCTGCATTGTCGTGCTGCCATTGCCACAGAGTCTTCGTACTTGGATCAGAAACCGGCAAATTTGCCTCTAGGAAATGCAGTGAACGACGGACATCCCGTTTGAAAAACTTACCTAGTACGTTAACAAGAGATGGTGCCAGTTGCAGCCCTTCGATGAAGGCTACCAGACGCATCCATGTTGCAAACTCATCGATCGAAGGCTTGTGAAGCTCACGATACAGACGTCCGGGTTTGGTGGGAAACGTATCCGGCAACTGTGCGCACGTCACGACAATAGGGCACTTCGAATGCTTAGCGATAGAACAAACAGCATTGAGGAAGCCTTTGTCTTCGTCAAAGACCAGATCTACATCTTCAAACATCACCAGTGACAATGACGCTGCTGTTGGCTGCTCTAAACTCTTGCGGCTTTCTGAGTGCCTCCTCCGCTTTTTCTTAAGCTTCTTTATACGCTTGTCTTCTTTCGTACCCACGTGCAAAACGCGTGTAGACTGTGTGGCTTCACCAGCAAGCTCCACAACACTCTTTCCGGAACGATTTTGAGCTGCGTTAATCTCAATGATATTGTAGCCCAGCTCCTCGGCGCATGCATAAACAGCTGCCGATTTGCCCGAGCCCGACTCGCCCTCCAAAACGAATAAACGACACAGGTCACCAACCTCGCTCTCTTTATCGCTATCGCCATCGTCAAGTGTGACCAGTTCCGAGTGCAGACAATCGAGCTTTTGACGATCGCCACCACCCACTTTCCAAGCACTCAACCACGATGACAACGTGTGAAGTGACTCGCGATTGCCTACAAGGCCACTAGCATTCACTGGTAAGTAACGATCCACCAAAGACAAGTTTTGTTCGCGACCCAAGTGTTTTGCCCTGGCCTGTTCAAGCCCGTCAAGAAGCTCACGCACTCGCTTCTCACGCATGCCATGCATCTCAACTAATTCATCAATGAGCAAGGTTTTTCTTTCCGCCAGTTCTTCAGCTGTGGTGTCTGCAATATCTTCAGCACGTGGAGAAGTAACATCGATAAGCTTGACAATTGGGGGTGGTAAGCTGGAGGCATCCAAGAACTCGCGAAACCAAAACTGTTCGGAAAACGAAGATTCAGTGATCACTTGCCCATTCATGGCAGCTTGTAGCTGCGACATTACTTCGGTTGGTAACCTGCTATCTACTGCTACATCATTGTCACTGACTACGACCACAGAAGATGTATATGTTGCAGGCAACGCTCTCTTTGGTGGCAACGATTTCTTGGCAGCTGTTCCCATATCTTCTGCTTCTAAACATACGGTTGATACATGCTGCATCCGAGGAAACAGCGTAAACGATTTACTCCAGCGACCTCTATCTCTATCTCGCTGTTGCTTTGCCTCACCAGTACCTTCACCATCGTCGCAAATTTCAACAACTCCTTCTTCATTTTCTTCACTGCTGCTTGGTTTGGTAGAAGTTCGCGCCTGGAAAAACGGGTTAGCCGTTATACCGGCGAAAAAAGCAAGATCTTTTTCACGTGTCTGCCGAAGCTGTTCTCGGAACGATGACACTGCTTCGATCTCTTGCAGCTGTTTTCTTACCTGTTCACTCAAAAAGAATGACTGAGCTGTCTTGTTCGCACCCAGTGAATTATTCGTTGATTCTCCCTTTGCAGGCGACGACATCTTCTTCTTGTACATTTCAAGTTTTCTTTTACGCCCGCTAGTTGTCGCATTTCCCTCGGCTTTCTTCTTGTTTGATGGTGGAGGTGTCAAAAAGTAGGCTGCTTCTTTCCTGGCAGCAACAGCATCCAAAAGCTTTTGTTGTTGCTGTAGGATCTCTGCCTGGATTGCTGCTTTTCGTTTCGGTCGTCCAGCGCTCGTCACAACACTAGTGTCAATTCCCTTTCCTCTAGTGTCAGCTACTGAGTCAAACTCGAGTCCCGAGCTCTCCGCCTTTTTCTTCTTTGTCGTCTCTCTTCTCTTCTTCTTCTTTGCTTCACTTTTTTCCAGCTTCGAGATTGCAATCGAACTGGCCATGACATCTTTCTCCTCTTCTACTTCTTTTTTCTTGACTATGGAGATCGCTTGTTCCTTGACACAAAAGAGTGCAATAGATGGCTGGAATTTGTCTGTTCTTTCAGTCGGTCTTGGTGACGATCGAGCATTTTTCCTCATCGTTCGTCTAGACCAATGTGCTTTTTTATCAAAATCATCGTCATCTACTTCGGTATCAATTTCCTCAACAAGTGATTGCTGTTCAAAGCTCATACAAGTAACAGTGTCCTGACGGCATACATCGTCAATTGTCTCTGAAGTAGAGCCATTTAAATAAGAAGAAAAGCCTTGAGACGCCATAAGAAAACAGCAGCAGATACGAATGACGTCAAAAGGTCAGATGCACCTCCCGCCAAAACTTTAAAAGTCGTTTTTTTAAGTTTACTTCACTGAAGTAGCACCAATAAAATGGCTAGAATAAATTGCATGTTCTGATAACACGTGTTTTCTGATCTGATAACAATATTACCCCAATGTTTACATGACTCAAAGGCATCACGATAATCAAGAAAATGAAGAAACAACATGCACAATGGGTTGTATCTCTCTTCAAAATAGCGTTATCTACCATTTGAAGTATCTGTCCCAGTAGTTAATTGCTCGACAGACCAGAGACATCTGCCATAGCGTTTGAATTCGATGGTCCATTCATCTGCATTGGTGTCATGCCTTGTTGAGGCATTTGCATACTCTGTTGGGTCATTTGCATATTCGGTTGACCCATAGACATCGGTTGTTGAGACGTTACCATACTCTGCTGTGGCATCGCAATGTTTTGTTGGGGCATCGCCATGCTCTGTTGCGGCATGTTCATACTTTGCAGAGGCAAAGCCATACCCTGGTGCGAAATACTTTGCTGAGGCATTCCTTGCGTTTCTGGGTTCAAGCGCTGCATCTGTGCAGATGGCGCCATGCCATAGCCCTGAGGCCCCATTTGATAGCCCATGTTGGGCGCCATGCCGCCTCGGTTGTCAGTGTAGCTTGGGGCAATTGGCATGGCGTTGCTCATTCGAACACTGTGGGACATCGGTCCGCTACCAGGAACGCCGTATGACATACTACCATTAGCAAACCGCTGTTGCTGTTGCTGTTGTTGTTGCTGTTGTTGTTGGTGCTGCTGCTGCTGTTGCTGCTGTTGAGCCATCGGATTCATCTGACCATATTGCTGAGTCATCATTGGGTTCATCCGTGCCTGATATTGAGCCTGTGCATATGCTTGAGCCTGGGCTTGCGCTTGAGCTTGAAGTCGTGCTTGGGCCTGCGCCTGAGCTTGGGCTCTCGCTTGTGCCTCAGCTTGTACCTGGTACTGTGTTTGGTTAGTCATAGGCATCTGCATCATTCCTGTCCGAGCGTATTGCTGTTGCTGTTGTTGCTGCTGCTGTTGAGCCATTTGAGATTGTCCATAGACCTGCGGCTGTCTTGGGGATATCTCGGAAGATTCGTCTGCCCACTTGGCCAGCGTCATAAGATTTTTGTTGAGGTGTTTGCGCTTCTTGTCCAATTTTTCTGTAAATTCTCCTAGTTGTGCCGTCCCTTTTCCATGTTTTATCTGCGTATTTAGCTCAATAATCTCCACAATAAGACTCGAATTTTCATCCAGCATGGCCTGCAATATAAAATCGAGAGATATTTTCAGTGAGAAGAAGGCTACAAAAAGACTGCAAGTGTATAACACAGGACAAAAAAATGACCTGTATTTGCTCTGTAGTAATCTGCTTTGTATCTTGTGGCTTTTGGAATTGCTGTGGTGCCGCATACGCTCGGTTCATCGTCATCTGCGGGGCAATGGACGCCATCGTGTATTGGTGCGATACTTGTGTGGATGTGTTTCTATTTGTTAAAATTAAATTGCACACATTTTTTGATTGGTGGATAATCAAACGCATACAAGCCGCTAATTTCATACAATATTATTGATTCGTGATCATAGTGACAACTATGAGCGGTATACAGCGATTTCTTCGATTAAGTGTTGCCGAGGCCGAAGCGGCCATGAAACCCAAATTAGTAGAAGGAAAATGGAAACAGCCGATGATTTCTGGTCGAAAGATTGCCATGGTGAAAAAATACGCAGTGCGTAATAACCTCGTAGGGATGTGGGAGGAAGGCAAAGGCGGTTGGCTTGAGACATGGGATCGACCGCAGAAACATCACGTGATGCGACCGCTTAAGGGACATAAATCTCAGCGCAATGAGTTTGAACGGTAAGAGATTGGATTGCTGTTTATATGCTGGTGTCTTCGATTAGAACAGCATGAAAGAACAGAGCTGACCATGTATTGTTTGTTTGATACTTGTCAATAGTGTTAAAAAGGTGCAAGCGGCACTAGCAGCTATGCCCAGTAAGATTGCAGAGCACAAGAAGGCATTGAAGCAGTCAAAACCACTTAAGGGACTAGAGAAGTGGCTTAATGAAACAGACCCGTATTAGATGTCGAGCAGATGCGGAAGAGCATTTAGAGCAGGAACAAATGAGAGCTGGGTTTATGGCAAATACAATTTAATACATGTCGATTGACGTCACTTGGAATACAGGAATCAAGGACGTTGTTTGTTTTATTTGGAGACGTCTCTCATGAGAAAATACATGTCTGACTGATACCATGGATGAGATTTTTTGGCAATCTTTGTGTTGCATTGTGACAAAAGACGCAGTTTAGTCGACATAGATCAAGATTGCGGCAAGTTTCTGGCGATTCAAATTGTTGTCTGCAAAGTCAGTCGATCGTCAAAGACCTCGTTCAAATCCAAAAGCTCACGCTGTATCATTCGCAATTCTAAGCACGCGACCAAGACTTACTGGACTGCTTAGTGGCAAAGTGCTATACACCTTGATGGTTTTCTACTGAAGCAGTAATTAGGGTTGCTAAAGCAAGTTTACAGTAAGAAGCCTCCGCCAGCTATTTTATACATTAAAATTAGACATGGTCATAATGTAGCCGTTATGTATCGTACTTACGAGAGCTTATACAGTAAAGCTGTCCCGGTGCTTACCGGTATTGTATAGGTATTTTCTGCAACTAAAAGTCGTCGGAATAAGGTCATTCTTTAGTATGACGCCCTTCTTCCGCTCCGTGTTACGACATAAATATGCTTTTACATCACGCTTCTTGTCAACTGTAGTGGATCAAACAACTTCATCTACGCGTCGACGTTTGCGAGAACTACCACCGCCATTGAATCTGGTTTGTTTGTAGTGTAGTTCTATAGGAATTGTTACTATGGGATTGTCATGTAATACGCTAACACTCGTGATTATATTGCAATCTATGTTGTTTTTATAGACGGAAGCTGCTGTAATTCGTATAAAGGAGCTTTTGGACAGTAAACCTGACGCTATTGGGATTCGTTTAGGGGTTAAAACGCGTAAGTACATGGCTGCAATGAATGAATGTGTCTTGGTAGTAATGGTGCACATCGTAAGAATAAGACTGATATGTTGTGAATGGTGATACACTATATAGGTGGTTGTAATGGTCTATCATACACTATGAATTATGCTGAAAAGAAAGAGAAAATGGAGGAGGAAGTATGCAAGAATGGTGAGTAGTAATCATATCACAAGGAGGGAGTGACTTGGCTTATTGGTGAGATTGACCTATGCTTGTTATGATTTTTATAGGTGTCCGTGTATTTGTCGAGCCTAAGGCGCTATTCCATGTGGTTGGCACAACCATGGACTTTCAGGTTGGGTTAAATGGCATGTCTATTGACCCGTGTAACTTGTCTGATAGTTTCTTTTTGTGCAGGTGACACCAGTCTCATCCGAATTCGTGTTTGAGAATCCGAACGCCAAGGGAAGCTGTGGTTGTGGAGAGAGTTTTAACGTCTAGAATATAAGCGCACCGCGCTTCCTGCTTTACTTGAAGAGATGAGAGGAAGCTTACGGCATGGTAAAGCTCAAACAATAAACAATAATATATCATCTTTATAGCCACAGTGATGAAGAAATGCGTACCACGGAATCGTTGTCTTTGTATTTGCTAAGATACTTCTACGGTCTGCTATTCATAATACACATATACTGCAGATCAACATGCCCATAGAACGTATCATTCATGCAAAATTACCTTCAGCATTACGCAAATAGTAAAAACTAAACAAGATAAGTAAGTGCGTGTCAGGAAAGACATGCACGTTCACAAAACGACTTAATGTCTGATTGTGAAGCGATCAGTGTCACTGTCGTTCTTTTCTCGATATTTTTTCGTTCCTAAAAATGTGAAATGCTGATCACTCAAGCCATTCAGCAGCCTTATCATACTACTGAGCTTCTTGTCGACACGTTGTTTATTTTGCAGCGCTATTGCTCTGATGTTTGATTGCATTGCTACAGACACGACACGGTGACGACTTTCAGCGCTTTCATGCGTACAAAGAGGTAGATGGCATCATAATTTCACTATTGTTGCCGCCAACTCTGAAGACTTTGATCCAAAAATCACCTACAGATAACGCGCAGAAAAGGTTTGGGCACCAATGTTATGTTATTTGATCAGCACGTGAAGTTTCACAACTCAATCATCCTTTGCTTTGGTGTGGCTATCAGTTGATTTTAGCTTTGCTGAAGTCCATTTCTGGGTGCTGCGCCATGAACTTTTGCAAAATATCTTGTTTTTGCACATCGTCGCTAGTGGGAAGACCCAGTGCCTTCTGACGCTGATCAAACATCATTTTCTCCACAGTTTGGCGCGTAGCCGAGTCTAGGTCACCGAGCTTCGAGTTCTCTGGCTGTACTTTTTGCGTGTCAATCTCGGGGTCTCCCTGAATTATAGTCTTCCACCACTCCATCTGGTTGTCCTTTAGCAGGTAAACGCAAATACGGTTGCCATCTTCCAAAGTCCAAAAGCTGTCATCTACCTTCACCTTGTTGTACAGACGTCCATCAACAAATGTTTCACCACCTCGCAGCCCGACCCTCAGCTTTTCCGCACGAAGATCCACGTCTACCTGTCGCGACTTCGTACCTTCAGGAACCGCAAAATTGACTTGAGCTTCCTGTAATGTTTGCGTCCACACATACTTATCCGTCTGACCTCCATTTCCAACAAGCGCTACAGCCGCACATGCAATAAATATTAATACACAACATTGGACAGTTAGCAGAGTCTGAAAACAAAAGCAGATCGACAGCTACAGCCTTGATAAAGGTCTATACAGCCAACACACGTGGTCCATTGTCTTCTCCTGCTTTATCTGCAGCAATCTTCGTCTCCTTCGATGATTTCTTCGTGTTTGTAGTCTCTATTTTGTCGTCATCGTCAGTGATTTCCTCAAAACGCGACGAGCTCTTGGTGTCATTCTCCGTTTCCTTCTTCTGTTTCTTGTCTAGATCTGATCCCTTACGTAACGCTTCCTGCTTCTGTCTCTTCTTCTGTTCTTGTTGCTTTTTATACAATTGATCCTTCTCGGCAAGTGATGCTTGTTTGCGTACGCTCTTAAGGACCGTATCTTCAATCACCTGCGGTTTGGCACCTGAAAAAAAATCAGTCTTACGACGAAGAAATGAAAACACCGTGTCCAGCAGTGGCTCAATGCCATGCTGGGACTGTGCAATGGCCAGCAACATGCTATCAAAACGGTCTGTTTCGCTCATGCTTATCGTTGTTATAAAGTGCGATTGGCTATGAAAGGGCCGAGAGAGAAGAAATTCTACGATTTGATCTAGAAAATGACACAAATATGTGGTCAACACCATCATTACGGCATTTACATAGAGGTGTGAATTTCTACCAACAGGAAGAACAATAGTGAGATTCACTCGTCTTGACCAACGAAGGTATCTCTCGGACACACACGTCTACGTTGCAATATTCCAATTGCTTAGCCAAGAGTGAGACCAATGCCAAATTTGTGAGCATCACCATCAAAGTTCTTGACGTCCACATGGGCGCTCGTAGTCAGCGCCACAAAGGGGCGAATCTTCTGGATCAAAGCCAAAGAAACATGGCCATCGGATTCGACCTTACCGGCGTACGTGGTAAGCTTGTCAGCATTGTAACGGCCGCCCACACTGAGTGTGTTCTGGCCCGACTTGAGGTCGTAATTGAACACGGCCGCATAGACGGTGTCACGGGACAGATGATGATGGAATGAACCGGAAAGCGCGTTGAATTTCTTCTTAGTCTGCAGCGTAGCGGTAAAGTCGCTGCCACGGTAGCTCAGAGCCACGTTGTGGTCTACGACCGCCGACTTGTTGTAGTTGTAGGCGGCTTGGGCACCGACCAGAACGTTGTCAAAGCCATAGGCGATAGATTTGCTGATTGTGCGGGCCCCTACATCAATGGCGCCGTTCACAGAGTATCTCCACTGCTGATACTCCCAGCCAAAGACGCCAATGCGCTTAGCGTGCGCGTTCTTGGCAAGCGAACCGTCCTCTACCTTTGCCGTGAGCTTAAGTCCCCTAGTAAAGACATCAGGCAGTTCAACCTCAGAGATCAGCCGACCGTGAGTGGTCACCTGTAGCTTCTTGAATACGACACCAGTGCTTTGATGCGTAAAAGTCCCCGAGAGCTTTGCAAGGATGGCCTTGTTGCTAGCCATATCACCCTCGGTTGTAAAAGTGACACCATTTGCTGCTTTAGTCTTAATTTTGAGCTTGCGGGAGAAGTCATAGTCATCACGAAGGACATTCTCTGCTTTATTAGCAATGTCTTTATATAGTACGACCATTATTTCCTATGTTTGTTTGTATGAGTAAATCCTTTTTGTGAATGACATTGTGAGGCAGGAGGCATAAAGGATTGTCTCGGATAAGTACGAAATGTAGAGAAAACATTATATACTCAACCCAAGTTATACGGTTTGCACTCACACGCTGGTTGTTTTTCGCAGTTTGGATTCGCCGTACATTCGATATGACTTTCTCTTTATTGACCTGACACTAGACAAAACTCTCATTGTGCACCTACTTCACCTCAAATGATGAATTATACCTCTCTTTATAACTGTTGGCAGTGCCTTTCAAACGATCCCTTGCTTGCAACATAGCTGATTGTATGAGGCGTTTCTCCTCGGTCGCTTCTGAAGATGACATATCATATTGTCATTCAAACCTTGCGTAGATAGATTGCTACACACTGGAAGCAAGCAGCTTACGTATGTGCAGTTAACTATCCATACGATAATTACAATCATTTGCAAATGAAAGTAGTGTTGTGTGTTTAAGGAAGTGTCAGGTGCGCTACTGACAGATTTCTTGGACTACAGTGATATCATTGATAATGTGATTGTTGTTCTTATGTATATATGATGTGGTTGGTACTTCTACCATCAGTGCTCGCTTAGGTACGCTTATAAATAAGACGAAAAGGGGGGAGATTTTGTGTGGCGCTAGCTGCATGTGACTGACTGATTGAGTGAGTCTGAGGGTCGTTTGTCATTTCCAAAGTAAAGCAGTGAGTGGTAGTAGTAGCTAATACTAAGTGGAAAGACGATAATCTAGCCTAATGGTTGTTTTATTCAAAGATCTAGCCAAGACAGCGGAGAATGTTCTACGTGATGATTATGATTTCTCACGTAAACTAAAGATTAAGAGCCAAGCATCCAATGGCGTGTCGTTTACGACAGAAGGCGCATTGAATGGCAACAAATCGATTCTGGCCAAGGTATCTAGTGGCTTTACGCACGATGCCAGTGGTGTCGTCTTTAAGAAGCTTCAAATTACGACCCAAGGCCGTTTTGTTGCTGAGGCTGAACTACCAAATGTGCTGACCGAAGGTCTGAAGCTTACTTTTAAGCTTGAAGATGGCTCTGTTACCAAAAACACGAGTGCGAAACAAATTAGTGTGCTTGGTGCTGAGTACAAGCAAAAGAACATGGCCGTGAACTCGGAAGCGGACTTTGTATCCAACACAGTCTCAAGTGCTGTCGTGCTTTCGCAAGGAGGCTTTGCTGTGGGTGGTCAGACCGCCTTCAACGTGGACAAGTCGTCCATTGTGCAACACAATGTGGGAGTTAGTATCACGGGTGTAGATTTCGTCACATCTCTTGTAACTAAAAAGAACTTTGCCGCCGTGCAGGCCTCGTTCCACCACCATTTGTCGCACAAGACGGTGTACGCTGCTGTGTTGGACTATGATCTTAAGTCGGCTTCCAACACGCTAGTCGTTGGTGGTCGGTACAGGGCCGATGGTGACACCACATATTGTGGCAAGATTGATTCAGAGGGTTTCTTGTCGCTGGCTTCGATCCAGAGGGTGCGTCCGCACGTCACATTGACCACTAGCGTGCATGTGGACGCAAAGAACTTTGAAGGAGACTCTCACAAGTTTGGCTTGGGTCTGACGCTGGGCTAAGCTATTTGTTTGCCCCATCAGCTGATCTAGCCATTTCTAGCATAGGGATGAATTTATGCCGTCTGTAGCAAAGAGAAGTGGTAGGAGATGCATGATGAGAGAGACATAAGCACAAAGAAAGTACGTTTCTTGTGAAGTTACTTGTCGATATTTTCTCGTGGCGTTTACAAGTCACGAGCACATATCATTACATTTTATCTGTAATGTGCTGTTGTGATTGTTCAAGACTGGTGATGTGATCGCTGAGGCACGTGTGAACCACCATTTTGGTAATCATACTATGCATATATCGATCGACACGTCAATATGTGCCTACTGCTGGGTACATACGATGGCTCGGAATATCTTACACATTCCTGCACTTTCACTTTCGCTCGAGGTAAGGATCAATATGCATTGGCCGTGTAGCGCATAAGAGCATAGCTATGGCTTCATCGGTGGTGTGATGTCATCGCAATTCTTGTTATGTACATCATGTATTGGATAGCAAGACAGAGATTAGACCGCTTCCCAGCTCAGTCCTGTCGAGCAAATTGCGATGAATATGGAGCGCAGCTATTACCACGACATCGTCCACGTTTGTGTTTTTTAAGCGCACCTCTTCAGCGCCTCTAGTGCCCTCGTACAGGTCCTCATTCTTGATCACATGGCTGCACTGCTACTACTGCTTTGTATTGCTGTCGGTTAGCCACATCTTTCTCCAGTCTAATGAGCTTTGCGCAGCTTATCTTGTAATACACCTTAATTCTTTGTATAATACAATACGGACGCCATGACATAGGCTCCACACTTTGACGCCGCCCCTTGTACGTATGCAAAGGTGGTCAAACACCTGCCGCGGTTCATAGCTGCACTTTACTATCATCTCTGATCGCCATCATTTGCAGACATTATGTTATCGAAAGACAAGAGTACGTGTATAAGCTTTTTCGTGAAGCAGTCGCCTCTCGAGCTATCAGAATGAAAAGATACGTCGGGATCTGAAGGTCGATAGAGGTATTTGAAGCAGAATGAACGGCTGCGGCACAGCAAATTGTGGCAGCCGAATGCACCTTTCGGCTTTTTGCAAAACATGAAGTGGGTCTAGTGTCTATTCTTCTTGATTTAAGCATCATCGGCATCTTCAACAAGCCGAGAAACCATAGCATCGATCTCGCTAGGAGACATTGTCTCCGAGTTCATGATGGCATTGGAAATGATTATAATGTTCTTTGTAGTCTTCGAGTTAACCCACACGACGCCGTTGACTCCAATAGCTACCTCAAAGGCCAAACTCTTGCCCAAAGACGCTAACACCTGGCACTCTTCACGCAGCAGCGACTTTGCTAAGCCAATGGACGTCTTGAATACGTATCCATCAATCAACTCTCCGTAAATGGCCAAACCAGTCATCCAGTCTTTCTTAGTAACGCTTGGAGGTGCTACAATACGAATGCAATGCATGCTTAGTTCACTGCAGGGGCATTACAGCTAATAACGTTACGTACCTTCGCACGTAATTTCAGGCTCCACATTTGGGTTAACCTTGCTCACACGAGCATAAACAAGTGATCCAAGACGAAGGCTAGGTCGATTCCGCTTTGTAGCACCATCAAACGCTAGCGAGCCCAATGTAGCGCTTGCACTGAGTAAAAAAATGATTAGCAATAAAGACAATACATCACACAACCTCGCTCAAAAATCAACTACAGGCAAGATCAAAGGCTTTCATCATCGATGCAGCCAAAGAACAAAAACGAACGTACGCAGCTCCAATATTCACACGGTAGAACTCGGCGTTACGATCAGTTACAACGCCAATGACGCCGTCGTCTATTGATGCAACGTACTGTTCAGCACGACCACATATACGTTCATAAAGCACACAAGTAGATAATCAAGTGAGGATTTCTAATGTAGAAGAGCAATAACAGATATATTCTACGTACACGCTTGTGATTGAACTCAACCCAATAGCGATTAGCAGGACGATACCGGAGAACGCCTGCATTTGTGCATATAATCTGATCGTTTGGTAACTGTTTAAGTCCAGCACCTAGAAGGAACAAAGATAATCGTATCAGATACAATCATACTGTCATTATTACTTCTATCGATCTCTCTTCTCCTCCAATTCGGTAGATCGATACTAGAGGAGATAACGCACCAAGTTTCACACAACGTGTAGTTTTTGTGAGTGTAGAGGTTACATCATCACCTGGTAATACAACAACTGAAGAGAATAGAAAGTCTACTGAGCGCTGTGCGTCTTCAAGAAAGTTGCTAGCGTTCGCATCGGCGGTAGCCTCGTCAGTCTTGCGCTTGTTTTGTTGCGTCATTTTGACTACATTAATAGTAAAACGGAGTGATTCGATTAAGTGCGTTATATGAAGAGTACTGGTTGACAAACACCGCGATTCACTTGTACATACATACATGAATGTCATATATACAACCGATCATGTTATGAATATCAAATGGGTAAACTTGATTCAGTCGTTAACAACAAGAATCTACGACTGCGGCATTGTATCAGAGCATCATTCACTTCTGTTCTAGGTCATAAATACGCATTTTCCTCATCACTCGTACGCAAATGAAGTCCCTTATAACTTAAAAAAGAAAAGTTCTTATCTGCTGCATCTACTGTCATGCGGAACTGTAGTCCTGACAAGTTCTGCTTGTCATTTCCTCCAAATCTCACGATCTCACCTCCACTCCAGTACTTTATCTCTACGCTCTTTCACAATGCATCTCTTCTTTACCACTAGCTTCTTCTAATAGTCAAGACTCAGCTTGCAACTCATCTATTATGGACGTCCGCGTCCGCGACCACGGCCTCGCCCACGTCCACGTCCGCTTCCTGCAGGAGCACCCGCTTTCACTTTCTCGCGCGGAGTGTCGTCGATAAGTAGCGTGTCAAGGTTCAACGAGTCCGGCAATATGTAGTAGCGAATGTTGTTGCCACGAATACTTAGCGAGTCCAGACTCACGGGATTCTTGCCCTTTACCGTCATTTTGACCGCTTTCAAGTGTGTGTTCATGCTGATATCCACACCTGTTGCACAATAGAACAAAACAAAAGTTACAGCCTCATCCAGAGCATAAATAACACATTGATACATTATTGATTTGTATATATTTCGTGCATGTCCTCGGCCGTACCAGTAATTGTCCCGTGGACGATAGTTCCATTTTTAAGCTCGATAGTGACTGTTTCATTTGAAAGCTTCATTAAAAACCTACAGTAAAAAGATCAAGAAAGAAGCGTATTAAAATATTGTTACATTTACAGGGGATTCATTCTCATTGGCTATCTCTTTGTCTCGTGGTGATGGCGACGTAAACGCACCTGACGAGTTTCATTGTGTCCTGTTCACGCGATCTGTAAATTGGAAGTGGGTCTTGTAAAAATGCATATATTAATGTGGTCCACTTACCGCTCATATCAGCTACTGATTTTGGTATACCGATTTTGGATAATAATTGATCAAATCACGGCTTGACACAGCTATTACGCGCTCTCGTTGCAACAGTGGATAACATTAATAATATTGCTTACAGATATAAAACTATCATTAGGTGTCAATGCGAATATTATTTAGATAGACATTATTCGACCACATTATAAAAAAGGATAATGTCGTGAAAATGTCTCAAGAGGTTATATGTAACGAGTTTACATAAAGGTGTACATGGTTGCCATACCACATTAGGTTCACACCCTCCGTGTGACCATACCTAAAGCTCAACGGTTTTTGGAGCAACGTATACGAACTCGATGTGATGACTGCATGCCTGTATGGCGTGATGAAAGTACAAGTGTTTTGCGTGATTCTTGAAGGTGTTGATCTGTATGAAGATTTCGACTGTCTGGAATTGGCGAAGGCACTTTACGGCCTGAAGCTTCATGCTCGTAGAATAAGACGTTTGACTAGTTTGTGTGTTCTATTGGGTTTCAGTGTCGGGATATGACCCGTGTCTCTATATCAAGATCATGAAGAACCAATGTCTGTTGGTGTTGATATATGTGGCTGACAATTTGGTGATCGGAAGCTCGCTCGCGCTGATTGCACGCACCCAAATCGATCTGAAGACGCGCTTTGCGATGACAGATATCGACAAAGTAAGCATTTAAATTTGAATTAGAGCTTTTGGATGGTGCAGATGGAAGCGTGACAATGTGTCAGCGTCGGTATATAAATGACATCCTCAAGTGCTTCTGTATGGATTATTAAAAGGCTGTGGTAAGCTTAGTTGACATGAGCCATCGACTTGTTTCGAGCGACGCAACTTCCAATATCAATGCCTCGTTTCTTGCAGTTATTGGTCCTCTGATGCATCTGGCGACTCTGTAGTGGAGCGGTGATCAAGAAAAACTCTCTGTGATTCCGACCTCCCATTGGCGCCCGAACTGTCGACTGACAGAGGGGTACTCCAATACCGTATGCTAGACCTTCCTTACCTTGTTGTGCGTCGACTGGGCAATTTTCACTCTCCTCGGTGAACTTGCTTCGATCTTGATCGTGATGGGGTCTGGATTGAGGGCGGTGGATAGCGCGATAATCCTTCTCGCAATCGTAGTAACCACTGGCGCTTAAAACTGCCATTATCCACTCTAGATCTTTTCTTTCCCTTTCTTTTTTATTCTCTTGAGACGTGTAGTATATCTTCTGGCTATTTAAGCCGTCACGTAAAGGTACGGCTTCTCAAACTGGAGCATTTACCTTGGTTGATGGATCGCTTCGAGTCAGCCGAGTGCTCACATCAGCTGGGCTTATTGCAGCCTTGTAGTCTTCCGTCCCAAAGCGCTTCAGATGTCATCCACATAGCATATCTGGCACATCGTCACGCTATTGTCAGCGTTTTCGACCAGTTTTATGCCCAACACAAAAGCACACTTGCCACTGTCGGTCATCTCGAAGCGCGTCTTGAGGTCGCTCTTGGTACACGCAATGAGTTCGGTCGAGCTCCCAGTCACCAGCACATCGTCCACGTAGACCAGCAATAGTACGCAGTGACCGTCCACAATCTTGATGTAAAGGCACGGATCATAGGCCGAAACTTGGAAGTCATGGAGCGAACAAACTCGTCCAAGGTCTCGTTCCATACACGAGAAGCTTGCTTGAGACCGTAGATTGGCTTCACCAACTCGAGGCAGTTGAAGTCTCCGTCCAATTCGACGCCTTCTGGAACCGCGCAGTACACCGTTTCTATCATCACACCATAGAGAAAAGCTGTGACCACGTCAAGTTGGTCAAGAGGCTAGCCAAAGTACTTGGTAATCGCGACCACCATGCGCAGCATCACATACTTGACCACCGGTGAGAATGTCTCCGTGTAGTCGATGCCGTATATCTGCTTGAAAATCATACAAAACATCTGACGCACTTGCTTCTTCCAATCCAGTGTGCTGACAAGCCGAGCGCACAACATTGTCGACCGATATTTGCACTTGCCTGTCTGCCTATAGTTGACTTGACGCACATCATCGTCGTTGACCTCGAGAAGATCCAAGTCAAACATCGCATCATCGACTTCTTCACTTGATGGTTCTATTGAAAATCCAAATGTCGATTCATCAAATCACATCACGAGTGATCACCACTTGTCCAGCTTCGACATCAAACACTCGATATGCCTTCGACACTTCTTTATATCCCATGAAAATGCCAACTCGAGCGTTGGAGTCCCACTTGAGACGCTTCTCACTTGGCGTCAGAATGTAGGCTTGGCATCTAAAAATACGCATGTGTTCATTGCTTGGCTTGGACTCGCACCCGATCTCAAATTGTGTCACGTTGGGGACCTACCCGCCTACCGAGCGAAGTATACCTACTCGAGGCCTCCCAAGGTAGACCTCTATTAAGGCCGTCACCACATCTCAACCAAGTCCTCCGAAGAGTGCAACCCGCCAGCCGACGGGCACACAAGATGAGAGAAGGTCTATACGCGGCATCGGGGCACCACCTCAGACAGTCGGCAGTACGTCACTGTGAGTGGCTTAGTCTCATTACGCACATCCACCACAATGGTGCGCGTGCCCGGATCTTCGGAAGACGCGGGATATCACCGCGAGTCCCAAGAAGATGAGGATGTTCAAGCAAAGATTGAGGAAAAGACCGAAGAGTCACTGAAATACCGATCGCCAGTGACTACACAAGAAAACAATAAAGGATCAAAGGACTGACAGGACCTTGGGAGGAGCCCAGTCAATTTGGCCAAGGTTGAACTTATTGAAGAGAAACCAAAATGCCCTCCCTATGTCGTCGTCGAGGACATCTTGGGTCATGAGTTCTATCATGCCCCAGAGGACAATCAGTCGAAGGTAAAAACTGATAGACTATTGTCTTCAACAAACAACAAACTACAAAAAATACGGTCGCCATGTCCAAACCGACCAAGCTCCGGATGGAGGCACCAGGTGACACCAAGTCGGTAGGCCCCTTGACCTCAGGACCCTTGTCCTGGTCGGATGCTGACGTGACCATGGCCTACCATCAGCTCAAGCTCAACGCGTTCCTGGAAAGTGACCCCGTCACCATAGCCCTCGAGACACGACTGCTGGGTCAGCTCAGTGGACCTGTGTCGACTCTTCCCAAGCTAAGAACGGTGACAGACGCGATCACCGCGCTCGTGTCCCTTCTTCGCGAGGTGGGTATGGTTGTAGGACGGTTCGAGCCTGAATAATTTGTGGTGGAGTGGGTTCTCAAAACTGCGTAATGAGACCCCAAGCCACTCACTGTGCTGGACTGCCGACTGTCTGATGGGGTACCCCGATGCCGCGTATAGACCTTCGATCACCTTGTGTACCCGCCGGCTGGCGGGTTGCACTCTTCGGAGGACTTGGTTGAGATGTGGTGTCGGCCTTAAGAGATTGGCCGATGGAATTTGGTCCTTGGTAACTAGTAACTCTGGCAATAGGTTTATTGCTTTCAAATTTGGCCATGCCCCTTCCGGTATTAACTTCATCCCTTCCTTCTACGCAGAGCTGTGCTGGCCAACTGGTCGGCACTCGGATTACAATCACGTTTTACATGCACGATTCTTTGGGTGGGCCATGACGGCAGCTTACTTAAAGCTCTTGCTTGTAACGGAGACAATCCTGACACCTTACACTCGAGTTCTCCCCGCATTGCCATACCAACGAGTTGGAATCTCCACAGAAGATCAGTCGCCGTCGTTCTAGAGACTCTAACAGGTCGAAACCCCGTAGCATACCCTCATACTTGGCCTCATTCACTGTAAAGGCAATAAGGAACTTTGAGGCAGCCTTGACTATTGTTCAATTAGGTAATCTCTTTACAATAGCGCTACAGACTCCACCTCCCTGTTTCACTTGGACCGAACCATCAAACTCATGACGTATAACACTTCGTCAGGCTCCACGGGTGGCGTAGGTAGGTCGAAACGTGCCGCGCCTATGTCTTGGGGGCAATTGACGATGAAATCGAGTCCACACCTTTGCGAGGAGTAATACTGGCTGCGAGCGCCCCTATGGTCGACCAGGTAGACCCGCACGCTGACCAGGTGGACTCTCAGGTCGAGCAGGTAGACCCTTAAGCCAATCAAGTGGGGCAGAAAAAAAGAAGGCGAAGGATTGCTGGTAGAGTCGCCACAAGCAGATGACCAAGTTTGCACGTTCGAAAGTGCGGAACTCTAGGCCGAAGATGTAAACAAGGATGGGCTATCGTACCGGAGGTAGACCTTTCACCCAAAAGTATTAACTTGGAAGTTATACAGATTCCTGACTATGACGGAAGCCCGCCAGAAGAGATAGACCGACTGAGACGAATTATATAGAGAAGGCGACATCTACTTATGGGAAAGGGTAATGCCTTACCACCGGCCGCTCGAGGAGCTATCTGTGATTTTGATGTGGATAATGCCAGGCCGATTGCACAACGTGTACGAAGGTGACTCACCAGTTCAAAGATAAGTTGGCCGATCAGATCAAGGGACTATTGTCTGCGAAGATCATCCAGACCTCTATCTCGCCATGGGCCAGCCCAATCGTCATTATTGTGAAGAAAAATGGACTGGATATCAGGCTGTGAATTGAATATCGGTTGTTGAATGACTTGATCCAGCTTATGGTCTACCCTATGCTTCTGATCAATGAATTGTTGGAGGACCTGAACGGAGCATTGTGATACTGCTTCCTGGAAATGCAAGTATTTTTTGGATCGTCGGCATGACCGAAAAGGCGAGAAGGATCTCGGCTTTTGTCACCCCATTGGGGTTATTCGAATGGCTGCGGATGCCATTTGGACTCAAGAATGGGGCTCAGATATATCAGAGACTCTTGGATAATGCTTTGTATGGGTTTTTACGTATCTTTCAAGGAGCTGGTATAGAGGAGACTGAAGACTTTTTTGCGATGGGGAAGCCTGATGTACAGTCGGGTCCCTCGTACTGGGTCGGCGGTCCTACATAGATGACATTCTGATACCGGCCGACTCGTGGGATATGTTGTGCTCAAAAGTTGAGCGGGTATTAGATGTGTGTGACTATGGATATTTATCGATCAGCGCGGTCAAGAGTTCATAGGTGTGCCAGGCGTACCAAAAGGTAGACTACGTTAGGCACCAGGTCTCGGACCAAGGACTGGAGGCCCACCCAAAGGACATCCAGTCCCTGGTCGACCTACCGCTGCCAACGACACTCAGAGCCATGCAATTGTTTCTTGAAAGTCTTAATTACTATGGTAGATTCATTGAAGATTATGCAGTTTATGCATCGATCCTCTATGAGTTACGGGAGGTGGATTTTCACGATTGTCGATGTAGGTTGAATACGTGGAACAGCGGGGTGACTAAGGCAGAATACGAGGAGAAATGGTCCAGGGCCCAAGTAGCCTTCGCAATGCTCAAGAATCAGATTGCCACTGCACCTATCTTGCGACACTTTGACCCGTCCAAGGAGGCAGTAATTATCGTTTATGCAAGTGAATGGGCCATATCCGCATTGTTGGTGCAAGACAATGGTGGCATTCTAATGCCGGTGACTTTTACGAGTCGGACCCTTAAGGCCAACGAGTTGAACTACAGTACGGTGGAGAAAGAATTGCTGGCTAAATTGCGAATAATGGAAACTTGTTTTATGATGTTGATCACACGACTCCTCAAGGTCCTGACGAGGCATTCTACATTGGCGTGCTAGTCAGGTAGGTTTACGGGGTTACAGGGGCGTCTTGGTACTCGGGCTGCCCTCTTGTCCCAATGAACCATGGGGATTGTCAAGTGCAAGAAGGTTGAGGAACAAGTTTTGGGGGCGCTCGCACAGTATTACCCCTCGCGAAAGTGTGGACTCAATTTTGTCGTCAATTGCCCAAGAAATAGGCGCGGCAAGTGGTCGACCTACCTACATCAACTGCGGAGCCTAAAAAGAGTTATACGTCATGAGTTATGATGGGTCGGCCCGAGTGAAACAGGGAGGTGGAGACTGTAGCGCTATTGTATGGAGATTACCTAATTGGACTATAGTCAAGGCTAGCACTTTGCCGAGACTCGATGTCGCCTGCCCAGTCAGCATCTGAATAGCCGACAAGATCACCATCACTGGATCCAGCAAAACAAATGCTGTGTGTCGGTGTAGCTTGCAGATACCGCAACACACGCTTGAGTGCTTGCCAGTGTGTCGGACAGGGATCGGCGGCGAACTGACTTAGTGCACCTACAGCTGCAGCAAGATCGGTGTGCCGACCATCAGGTACATCAACGCGCCAACTGCACTGCGGTATGGTACGCCCTTCATGGTTTCATCGTGGTTGCAGACGCCTTCACACATGCTCTTCATCAGCTTCAATCCTGGGTCTTGTGGCGTCTTCACGGGCTTACAGTCTTGCATGCCAGACTTGGTCAATATGGACTTCAGGAACTTGGTCTGCCACATCGACATGTCACCCAACTTGTCATCATGCTCGAATTCCATACCAAGACAGTACTTGAGCTCACCAAGGTCGGACATCTCAAAGCGCTCATTCAACGCACTCTTGGTCGCCGCGAGTAGACTCATGTCGTTACACGCAAGAATGAGGTCGTCAACGTAGATTACCACAAACATCATGGCCGATCCGTCCCGCTTGTAATAGACACAGTGGTCCATCTCGCATTTGGTGAAACCAATCTTGAGCATGAAGTCATCAATTGTCTGGTTCCACATGCGAGGCAATTGCTTGAGACTGTACAGTGCACGCTTCAGCTTGCACACATGATCAGGGTAGGTGGAGTCGACGAAGCCCTTGGGCTGCTTCATGTAGATCTCTTCGTCCAAAATACCGTTGAGGAATGCAGTCTTGACATCCATCTGATGTAGCACGAGTTGGTATTGCGTTGCGAAACTCAGGATGATCCGTATCGATGTGAACTTGGCCACTGATGCAAACGTTTCTTCGAAGTCGACTCCATATTTCTGCAGAAAACCCTGTCCACAAGGCGTGCCTTGTATCGCTCGACAAAACCTTCGACTGTTTCCTTCACCTTGAACACCCACTTGCTGCTGATGGCTTTCCGTCCACACGGCAATGGGATAAGCTTCCACATTTCATTCTTGTTCAGCGACTCGAACTCGGAGTTGCACGCTTCCTGCCACTTGATTGCATCATCGGAATCCATAGCCGACATGAACGTGGTCGGCATTTCCCCCACTGAATCCATAATGTATGCTGCTTCGAAGCTTGGACATTCTTGAGCTGTTGCTGACATCTCGTCAAGACCTTGATGCCGCTTGTAGTTGATAGACCTCTTGGCTCTTGGAACTTGTGCTGCTTTCTCCAACGACTGCGTTCGTTGATGCCTTTACTGCCTGAATCCATGTCTTCATCCCGCGCAGTTTCTTCTTCTTGTGACAATCTTCATCCGTAGCTTCTTCATCATCTTGAAGATCAATAGGGGCTTCTTCGGGTGCGCCATTACATGTTTCCCTCCGTCGAAAACATTCTCCATGAGTTGTGCATCACAGCTCACCAGTACACGCACTGTCCAGCTCTTCGAATCGATACGCTTTTTCATGATCTTAGTACCCGATAAAGCGACAGCGTACCGACCGAGCATCAAACTTGGTGCGCTTTTCTTTTGGAATCGTGACATTCGCGTGGCATCCACACACCTTCAGGCTTCTCAACAGCGGCCTTTTGCCAGTCCAAATTTGGTGCGGCGACTTGTCGAGGCTGATTGCGCGTGAGGGACATCGATTGCGCAGAAACATGGCAGTCATGACTGCTTCGCTCCATTATTCCTTCGACAATCCGGCATGCTCCATCATGCAGCGTGCGCATTCAACAAGCGTCCAATTCATCCGTTCAGCAACTCCATTGAGCTGAGGGGTGTAAGGTGGTGTAAACTTCTGCATAATTCCACGAGAGCTGCAAAACTTTGCCATTGCTTGCGAAGTGTACTCATCACCATTATCACTGCGGAGTGTCTTCACTCGCTTGCCCGTTTGCGTCTCAGCAAGTGCCACAAAGTCAACAAACTTGGAAGCTACTTCCGACTTGTTTCGGAGCAAGTACACCATACAGAAGTGTGACTTGTCGTCGATAAACGTGACAAGTAGCATTTTCCACTGAATGTCGCCGTGTGCATAGGACCACACACATCGCTGTGAATGGCCTCAAGTACTTGCTTTGCACGATTAGGTGACGATTTTGCGTAGCTGAGTCGCGGTTGCTTACCAAGCGAGCACCCGTCACACTCCCCACGGCTTCAGTGGCTTCAAGTTGATGCCAACCCCATGGTTTTTCTTAACGATTGCATCAAGACCGCCATGACCAATATGACCGAGTCGAAGGTGTCAGAGGTACGAAATGGTGTCCCCATGGCATCCCATCGAAATAGTCACATTTGCCTCATTCACTGACATCGGTGTCATGCAGAGATTGAACAGACCTTTGCCTTCGCGAGCTCCAATCTTCCACTTCAAACCGTTTGTTTCAGCATAGCAACCCTCGCTTTCAAAGGTCACGGCGCCGACATCCTTGGTAAATCGACCAACCTAAAACAGGTTTCGCGATAGCTTGGGGATATGCCACACGCCAGTGATCACACCCTTCTTGATTCCACGCGGAGTCTTCATTGACATCACAATGTCTCCAGTCCCGATAGCTTGCACCACCCCATCGTCCGCGAGATGTACGTCCACCGGAGAGATTTCCTTGCAGTTTTTCATGAACTTCTTGGTACTTGTCAAGTGCTGCGTCGCTCCAGAGTCGACCAGCCACACGTCACTTGATTTGGAGATGCTGTCTCCAACCAAAAACAGGAACTCGCCAGTGTCATCTTCGACCTGCGCGATGTTTGCTCGCTGCGGCCTTTGCCGCTCCGTATTCCCACGGATACGCACCGGACACTTGGCAATCCAATGTCCGTGCTCCCCACAGTAGTGGCAGACCCCACCAGTCTTTGGCACCTCCCGTCCTTTGCGTCTGCCGCTGTCGTTTGCCATGAACGCTTGACCTTGTGCGGCGTTGTCAAACCCGCTACCTTGTTCCTTGCGCTTCATGTCTTCGTGCAGTAGTCGAGACGTCACCAGCTCCCACGTTAGCGTGTCCGCACGTGACTCCAACGCCATGATCAAAAACTGGTACGTGTCGCCAAGACTCCCAAAAAGCGTGATCACTAAGTCGTCCTCGCTAACTAAAGCACCCACAGCGTCGAGCTGCTTCGTGAGTGTCTTGGTCTTTTTGATGTGTTGGAGAACATCATCACCTTCTTCCATCCTGGTCGTAATGAAACGACGACGAAGAAAGAGCTTGTTTGCCAGGCTCCTCTTTTCGAAGTGTAACTCCAACCGCGACCAAGCATCATGCGCGCCACTTGACGA
>CAKKTJ010000295.1:90000-122533 GCA_920618645.1 Peronospora belbahrii | reverse complement strand
TACAGCCGACAAGACAATATACTAGCTCTCTTTTCTAACGAGCTACCAGATAATAACAATCTGCTTCGGTTGTGAATAAAGCTTTGTCTACTCTACCAAGGAGAGTCCAGCATGCCATATGAGTAGAATGGTTCTCGACCCAATCGGTCGCTCATGGTACGGCCTTGTAGCAAAAGCCACTACCCACGGTACCTTTACAGCTCATGGCCCCTTCGCACCAGCACATAACAAGACATTATGAGTAACTCTTCCAAAATACAGCAGGAGCAAATGTTTGCACGCTTCATACACGACACGGCCACAATAATTAGGTGCTGTATTCCTTCAGTTGCAGCGGGGATGCACTGGTGCTTGCATAAAATAATAGCGGATCTCAAGCTACGACTCCTTTCGCCGCTCGCTATTCTCCTCAACGCTCTAAGTCAATATCAGGGTTGCAATCACCCAAATTTGCCTCTGGTCACGCGGGTATTTGTACGGCAGATCGACCGTTGCTCTGCCGTTGATCGATACTTGAACTGCCTTATAACTCAACGCTTTGCATATTGCAAAAGTCCTTGGCATACTGTGGCTGATGCGTAGAAGAACTCACGGATGACGACGATTGCTCCTGGATCTTGAGCTCGTTCTGCTGCATCTGCAGACCGGTGGTATAAGACTGTGAAAGCAGGTCCGCAAGCTTGTCATGGATCTGGCCAGACTGCGAGCTAGCTACTTTCGTGCGCTCTTGGTTGCGGGTCCACAGATCTTGGAGCAACGCACTCACCTGCTCGGCAAGGTCTTTCAAGAGCGAACGTTGTCGCGACGATACCGAAGTGCGGGGCTGTGAGTCTGCTACAATGAGCGCACCAAGCACGATACCGTCACTCGCCCGGAATGGCACTCCCATTACAAAGCGTAGGTTGGGCACCTCCGTGACAAATAAATTAGAAGACAATATGTCATCTTCCTTCGCGTCTAGCACCGTCACGACCTCTCCGTTATCTTCCACTTCTTCATCGTCACTTGTTGTGTCCTTGACTACAGGACTCTTGCAAATCGGAAAGCGTCGCATGATCTCTGCTGTGAGCGAGTGAGAAAGAGGCACCTCATTCAACTCACGCGACAAGCCGAAGCTGGATTTAATAAATTCTCGCCTGGCATCCACGAAACTGATTGTCGCCAGTGAGCAGCTTGAATGCTGTGCCGCCTGCTTTGCCACAAGGTCGTATATATGTTCCTTGCCCGAATCCATAATGCCATACTCTGCAAGACGAGCAGCGCGCTCTTCATCCAAAGACGACGTGACACGAGATTTTCCCAGCACAATGTCCGTATGGATTTCTTCCAAAACCTCCTCGTCATACTCTTCGTCGCCCTCTTCAAGTTCGTCGAGGCTACGGTAATCATGCAAATTGAGGTCCTGCAGCTTAAAGTCGATACCGACATTCGAGTCGTGAAACTCCATTCCATCGTCCTCGTCGGCCTCGTCCAGTTCTTGAAGATCAAAGTCACAAATGTCCTCTTCATCTTCCTCTCCATCTTCGTTCTCCTCCTCACCGATACCGTCAAGATCCTCTCGACCCGAATCCGCGTCAGCCTCCGAATCATTAAAGTCGAAGCCTTCCAGTTCGGAATTGTTTGTAAAACGCCTAGTATTAGCACCAGCAACAGGAATACCGCCCTTGAGGGACAGATCAAACTCCGAGTCGTGAAAGTCCATTAGTGACAACTCGGAGAATCGCTTGTAAAACAAATCGCTCTGCATCACAACGCTGCTAGGTGATGACGGTGATGACGAGCACACAGACGCTACTTCAATCGCCTCGATCGAGTCAATATCCGCGCTCGAGTCACCTTCAGGCTCCTTCTCCACTTCTTGTGAGACTTCCCGAGTCTTTTCCAACCCTTTCTCAGTATCGCTATCGTCGTCTTTCCCTTCATCATCATTCCCTTCAATGTCATTTTCGCTCTCGTAATCAAAGCGGCTGCCACGAGAGCTGCACGCTGTTGTGGCGTTGCTTGCATTGCTCGGCTTGTAGAAGCTACCGCCAAGACTACTAATGCTCAACGTCTTCGAGCTGCCGCTCTTGCTGAATGCTCCCAGACCACGGCTACTGTTGAAGCTGCTTACCGTACTTCCAGACATGTTTGACAACGTTCGATCTCCGCTTGATGCATGAGATGACAACAAATTTTGAGAGTCATACATGTCCGAACTATCACCGCTACTCGAGTTCGTCGATGGCGCACGATTGTACTCTTCATCATCTTCTGGACTGCGTGGTGGTGCATTACCGCTATTAAGTCGACGACGCAGAGCATTGATACCGTTCACGGGTGTCCTGGGAGGTTGAGCTGCACCCTGGACTTGAAGGTTCATCCGTCCTTTGCTAGACCTTTGGCTGTCATCTATTCCGTGCTGGCAGTTGATGCAGATGCGGAACGGGCATTTGCCTGCTTTGCCAAGTTTGATCTGGTGCACCTCGGAGCACTTGGAGCAAGCAACGTCACCACATAGACGACAGTGGTGTTTCCTACGTGACATCGAAAACTTGCCCTGACATACGCAGCAACTCTTCCGAGACTTGACCCAATTTTCCGACGTCAAGTAGGGAGACTCTCGTAGACGCATGACCAATAGCACTGTGTTCAACTGCTGAAAGGCAGTCAAGTACGCCAGCATGTTCTGTCTTCGTGTAGCTGTGACTCCATTGGCATCGTAGCAGCTAAATTTGATCAAAACTTCTAGTACGTTATCGCCCGCAACCGATGACGCTACAGGGTACACGACAAAGCCTGAAAACTGCATCAACGCTCTCGCAGTCAATGCAAAGTTAGCCGCTTGTGATGTTGCCGCTTTGGATAGTGGCGATGCAGACGTCACGATGGGTTTGCAGTAGCGTGTCACCGCTGGGTCTTCAATCGAGTGGTGCAAGATAATTCCAATTCGCTGGTCTTCAAAATCTTGTGCTTGATTGTGTGCCATTGGACCACGAATGTACGCTCGACGAATCGTCGCGTACTCGGAAACACAAAGTGTAAGTCCTTGCTCATGTGTACTATCTGCACCCTTACGTCCCATTCCATTATGCAATCTTGCTGCCTGCCGTTCCCGATGTCGATTCTTGCCTCCAAATTTAAGTGAAGTAGATGCTGAACTCGCGTTCAATGCAGCGTTCGAATTATTCCGAGCTGCTCTACCCTTGATCGATACATACTTGATAGCATATTGCTCCGTCTCCCTTACACTTTGTGAAGGTGAGTTCGAACTATTGGACGACGTTGAGGAACTACGGTGCGCTTCGACCACTTGGTAAATTACCAAAGCTCGTAAATACGTCGGCCAACTGAACACGTTCCTCAAACAAAGCCGCTTGAACATTTTGAAACACATCTCGCTTAGGGGACGCCATAAGACGTATAAAGTCGTCCAACGTTGCACGTACTCGTGTCGTGGCTAGCATTGTATGCATATTTTGTGACAATTGGGACGGATCAGCGGGCATCATGCTGGACACGCGATGCATTGAGTCAGCACGTAGCTCATAGACGTTAAGCGGTCCACGTGCTGTAACAAACTGCCATTTCTCAGCGTCCGCTACAGCGTCCACTAATAAAGCCGCAGCATTCCCACGTGCATCGAGTAATAATGCATCCTGCTGTTGTTCACTAAAGTGAAGATAAGCATCAGGTGTGACGCTATCAGCACTAGTGGTACTAACATTGGACCGACTACTAGTGTTACTACTTGTCCAATTTGGTATTTCCTGTAACGTTTGAGAATTTCCACTGGGTAGTGGGGGTGTATCACTCGGACGTGAAGTAGTGGACGACGCCTTTTGCTGTCTTGAACGATAGAGAGATCCGTAGACCATGGAATGAGGTGCTACCTTAGGTGGACGTGTCCACGTTTGGACAAAATAAACCTAACGATATAGATGACAGTTGCAGGTAGCACCTGATCACACAACTACTTTCCTCAAACCGGCAAGGAAAATATGTTTCAAATTGACTTCTTATTCACTCTCTTACTCACTCACTCACTCACTCGTTCGTTCGTTCGCTCGCTTGCTTTGCTTCTGTTTTTCTTCTTCTTCTTTATCTAAAGTCGTTTGCTTACGCTGTGCTGCGCTCGAGTCGGAAACTGAGCGCCAGCGCGGTGAAAGGG
The DNA here is from genome assembly GCA_920618645.1 of Peronospora belbahrii. Taxonomy (NCBI): domain Eukaryota; phylum Oomycota; class Peronosporomycetes; order Peronosporales; family Peronosporaceae; genus Peronospora; species Peronospora belbahrii. The sequence goes on along the minus strand of CAKKTJ010000295.1, from coordinate 118,383 downwards.
GGAAGAGGACGACAAGTTGTCTAGCCGTATAAACCATTTGTCTTTCGTATGCAGGAAGAGACTGACAGTTGTTTCACACGGCCCTATCATTCAAAAAACGGGCAAGAGATGTGAAAGGCTCATCATTCTTGAAGAAAATGGGCAGTCCAGCTAAATGCTACATGGTTGTTTTATATTCAAGCATGGTGCGACCTAAGCTTAAGAGACAGACAAAACTGTCCAATTCTGAAAGCGATGGATGTCCCACCAGAATGACGTCAGTTTCGTGAATCATTGACGACAAGGCATATAGACACACCGAGTGTAATTTGTCGTTGGAAAAAGTGCTATCGTTGGTGTTTTTAGTTGTTGCTTGAATACTCACTTATTCAGCATAACTCACCTTTCTAGCTACAAAATATACAACGCTAGGAATTGACACTCTTTTCATGAAAAATGTTTTTTTTTGTAATTTAGAGCCCATTTATGGTGATTAGTTATTAACACGTTACAGTAGACAAGAGACTGGGCTGAAACGTGCCATATTTTACAATGCTACGGCAGTAGAAATTCGAGTGCAGCGTGTTGTTTGTTGGTACTGAGCATTTGTGCTCTCTTTTGTCAGAGATGAGTTTGTCCCTCGTAGCTCGTGAAGCTTATAGAGACGCTAGAAAGATCTTGCAACAGGGCTCAATCACTCTTTAGAATGGATAGCCCATCATCAACGCTACATGCATATCATCTCACTTTTTCCCTCCTTAGCGGTCAATGGTTGGTGTTAGGATGACTCGTAAGAAGCATAGGAGGGATGGAGAGTAAGCGGATAGATTGATGAATTGAGATTGCATTACGCAAGGGTGGACTACTTGCGTGCACAACAATCGTGGCTACTCACGTGCACAATGATCGTGGACGACTCGCGTGCAGAGTGATCGTGGTGGTTGGATTTTAGCTGCAGACGATGCACGATGCTGAAAACGCTCAGAAGCTGTCATCATCATTGCAAAAAGGACGACTAAAATGGCGAAAGGGTCCAAGGTCATACGATCATAGCTGGCTGCAATGTCAAATCTTGAGATTTTACCGTGGCAAGGAAGTAAGGAAGTCTACCCTACACAGAGTGGAGCTCTCTCCGACGTCCACAATACGGACTCGAGACGACCGAGCCGGTAAGGCGAGAAGTGTTACAATTGGACCATTTTAATGAAAAGACGAGGGACAAAACGAACAAGTACCGGACGAGAGCCGGGGAAGTGTAATGTTGCGTGACTCACGTCAATGTTGGTAGCAAGAGTTTGAGCCTTTCCCAACGACTGAATAGCAACACGAACTGTACAGATCTTCAGGTTGCGTCGCTCGTTGCGTCGTAGTCGTGAATAGCTCAAAAGTTATCTTGTAAGTTATGCATAGAATTTGCTTCATTCCACTGCACACGGATTTGTTGCGCCGTTACGCAGTAATTCAGAGAGGCACGACAAAAACCCTTGGCTCACTCAAAGCATCCAGAAAGTATAGAGTTATTTTTCAGTCTCTATCGAACAAGACAAGAACAGATAAATATGCCCACATCGTCTCCATTGTATTGTTTCTTTATCTTATTCTTATGCCAGTAACCGATAACACAAACTCATGTTCCTCGTGTATTATTGGATATCTCAAAAGCTCACGGGATGACGACAGGCTTTCTTGCGCTTGGACTGGACGGCGCCGGACAGGCGCTTGGTTCAGCTTGCGTGCAACAAAGAGATGTTTTGGATTGTGTATCATGGTGTTTGCATTGCCTTCTAGCAGCAGTAGCTGCAATGCAGATAGCGATGATGTAGATATGAAACACCAAAGAAAAATAGGGCTTTGTTCACGCAGACATGTGAAAGCTAGACAATGGCTCTCGGGGTAGTCAACTGTTGCCAATGTGGTCGTTGTGTTTCATTCCTGCCACAGTTGGCTCTACCTGGTCAATGTAAGCAACGCTCCACAGCTTGCTCCTACTGCAATCGAGAGATTGGCTGGACGAATAATGCATTTCACACCAAGTTGCTAGTAATCAACCACATTGAATTTGAGTTGTGACCATGTCTCAAGGTCGAGCCGGACGTTGTCTAGCTCATACGGGTTCGTTACTACGTTCCTTTCCTCCTTTTCTATTAACACTCACTACTTGTAGCTTAGGCTTGACGGCCAATTGTTGATATGACTCGCAAGTCCAGCAAGCGCCATGCTTGAATTATTTGTCGAAGACAACAGGCCATCACTTGCAGTCTATACGATTCACTTTTGCTCCGCTTTTTTCTTGCTGCCATACAGGAAGTCATCTTCAAAGATAAACAAAATTACACAAACCTGAATGGCGATGGCACCATCATTTGTAAGAATTAGCCTGCTTTGCCCCACTGTGGCCGTGATCTATTGCGGCCTAAAGACCTAGAGCTTGTCAATAAGTAGCGTAAGCGACAGTATCACGTGGGATCCGTATGATGTCGCTGTATTGGCAATACGATAATGGCCGTGCTATTGACGAACATGATGATGCCAAAAGGCTACACTGTGTTGTTGATCTTAATCTGTGTCGTGAGGAATATACAAGGTCTCAAAGCTGAAGCTGATGTAACGGGCATCTGCTAGCTCAGCAGCGAGCCTGCCTATGTAGACCACCTGTTGCAGATTCCACTATTGATCAAGAATACAGACAATTAATTCAGTGCGTAGGACTTTTGTAGCAACGGTACCCTCAAACAGACTACGGTCCAGACAGGAAGAAGGCAATGCAAACAGCAGGATAGGATAACGTCCGATGTCTTCAATTAAACAAACCTTGGTCCTGAATTCACGCTATCTTCAGTGATGCTACTATCAAAGTATGACATAGCTCAAAGTCAAGTAATAAGGTAAAAACACCAAGCTAGCGGAGAGGTTATTTGAAACGATAAAAAAGACATTCCTAATCGCAACGAATAACAATATCGCTGCACAAATGGAGCAATATCACATGTATAGTCACGACATATGGTACCAATGTCATACGTGATGTAAAAGAGCTGAGCTACCGCATATTACAAGACATGTTGTAATAAGATTGCGACTTTTTATAATTGCTGGTGTCTTATTAGCTGAATACCGGTACCTTGAACAAAGAATGCAATGGTCGGTTTGGCAACCATTGGTCGGATTTTTGGGCCACTACCATTTCTTATCATGAAAACTTCAGCGAAATGTGAATGTCTCAGCTTTTGTATATTAGTGCTAGCTTTGTTTCAAACAGATTGAGAGATGTAGAAAATCAACGATCCACTTTTTAGACTTTGGCAAGATTCCGCCAAAATGGTGCTTACTAATATCTTGCTTGTCCAGGCGCTCCACTTTACCAGCACTAAACACATACTGGTCCGTCCGTCATCACCGGCCGTCGGACCAACCTTCGTAGACCCAACGGTAACACTACAAAGTCTTCCCCACAAGCTCATCGTTTGACTATTAGGAGCACATGCTCATCTTTTTGCTACAAGGAGCACAAGCTTCAGTCCTTTTCAGTCGTTCCAAAGTAGCCGCATATTCCTAGCTGAAACAATCAAGTATCTGCATAACCTAGTAACCACCGTAAACTATAGTGCAAAGCTTACTTGTCCATCGCAAAGAGCTGGATTAGAACCGACTTCTTTGATGATCCGAGTTTGGTAACATTGTTGTTATGGCGCAATAGCCACTGATCGTACCTTTTAGTTACACGCGACGGCCAATACCGATGCGATCAGAAGCGGTACGAAGACGTACTTAGTATGCAGCGAAGGTTCATTAGGTTCGCACCGTTGCCGACGTCCCGAAGCACATCGAATTCGATCGCGACGGCATCTGAGTGCATACAATTTCTAATATACCGACCGACCATTGGACGTCAAGGCAATCCGACCGACCGGCAGCGGCTTACAAAAAGCAAGTCGTAGAGCGCTGGGAAGACGACCGCCACGGACAGGCGAGTCGTTATGGCAAGGTTGGTTCGGCTGTATTCGCCACCCATCACAGGTTGTATGCTACTAAAGCCGGGAGGCAATTTCACCGACCGACCAACTGCCAAGTAGCACTACAAGCATACGTTTTCCAAATGATTTGACATTCCATAAACCGACCGACCTCACTACCCCGGCGCATTTTTTTATAACCGCCCGAGAACTCGAGCGACTTCGTCTTTGAGAACTTCAGAGGCGTCACCCCATTTTCCATTAAGCGTTTCAGCTCGTACTTGGTTCCATTCATTCAACGCGCTCAAAGTCAATTCCATTCAGTCGAAACAATGTACTACAACATTATGGACAATCAATCGAATGCTATTCCGTCATCCAGTGCTGTGACTCCCACACAACCGCGCGTGGTCAGTCACAAGCGGCGACGTAGCGTAACGTATGGAAGCGCTGCAAGAAAGCAACAAGATGAGGACAATATCAACAGTGCTACTGAGAGCTGCTGCACCACGTCAGGTGAGAGCTCGGGCGACGAGAGTGATGACTGCAGCTTTGAGGCGCTAGTAGCAGATGAGGAAGAGGAGACTTTGGTGGCGGCCAAGCGGCGGCGCCGTGCCGACCTCGATGGACTGAAGAAGTCAGTACGGCGCATGGAGGCACAAGTGGTGGACGCGTCCGCTCAGTTGAGGGATCTCGCGGCATTTGTGGCACAGGTTGTGGCACGACGTCAGCGACAGCAATTGCAATGCTCAGCACCAGCTCATATAGAGAGAAATGCACAGTTCACATATATGTAGCCAACCACTTTAGTAGTTTATAGAGCAACGCCATGATGACGCCACGTTAAGCAAGAACGGCTCGGTTCCAAAGCTTTTGTCGAAGGTCATGTCCAATTTATAACCGAATATGACAAATTGAATATGTTGATTGTATCTATTTAACGCGTTACACTAGTTGTCTACATAGCCTTGCCATCTTCATCTGCGCTCTCTAACATTGGGGAAACATTTCGTGTATTTCACGCGAGCTTCCAGCGCTCACCCTCGTCTCGTCTGTCGCCGGTCGGATTCGTGACCGTTAATATCTTGGATAAAGTAATTTAAATTCCAGTCTTTTCGTACGGTCGGTCGGAAAAATAGCTGCCTACTGTACTGTTTCTGCAAGCATTTGTCTTAGTGTCGCGCGCATTATGGCTTAAAATGATTGCTGCATGTATTGTCAATTATACCGCAAAAGAACAGTTGCAAAACAGGCTGCGCAACAATCAATTCACTAGTATGTTGTCGTTAATGCTGACTCGTTGTTTTGTGAGTGCTATAGAGACAGAATCACGTTGAGACTGAACATGTTTGTCATGAATGCGTATCAATTATGTGTTTGTATATAAACACCATACGACCACTGTTCGAAACCTTTCATGGAAAAGCACGTGTGTTTCGTTTTCCCAGTTTTTTATGCTCTATACCGACCACCACATAGCAGCATCTCTGTCTTGGGACCTTGAGGTGACAGGTGATGCGTCTCCTCAACAAACCAAAGCTTGTCAAACAGCACCGGCTGAGGTTTTGCAATCAATTCAGTCGTCATCTCGTCACACTTGGCCTGTAGGCAACCCAACGCTTCCTCGCTTACGTCGGGTGACAGCACTCGACCCAGTGTCGCGTGAATGATTATGCGGGTGTCCGTTTTGGGCGCGTAGGAAAACGTCTTTTTTGCCATCAAGCGGATGTAATCCACCGAGAACTCGGCATGTGCATTGATGACATCGTCATGAAGCGTTTCGTTAGCAGGACAGCATTGAAAGAGCATGATGATGGCACCCGAGGAGGCCATGAGAATTTGCACGGGGACCATTTGAAACGGCGCCAAGTGCATGCACATGGCCTTGAGCTGCGCTATGTCCTGAGCAAAGTGTAGTCTCGCATTTGGTGCTAAATCTCCAGGATGTGATGTGTGAAAAAGAGTGATGTGCATAAGGTCGCGGCGTGTAACGCACGCTACGGCGTTATTGGTCTCAATCTCGCGCGGTAGCAAGTCCGTTAGCTGCGTACCGATGACGTGACAGCGTTCCGCCATCTCCTTCGGAATTGGTGCACAGATAAGTGCCACACCATTGTTTTCGGTGGAAAAATGGTATGGCTTGGATTCTAGCGTTGCACCAGACGTGAAATGCTGTCTGTAATATCAAACGTATACGATGTCCAAGGGATCAATCATTCCACCACGTTGTGTGTATACAAACTTTTCTCACTGAAGCAGGATGGAGGACGCACCTTGTTTTACGCACACTTTCTCGATTGAGTCCTATTTTCCCGTCTGTATACAGCTCCTCATACAATTTGGCTCGTTGTTGGTGCCATAGCGCTTCCTGTTTGGTGCATTCCAAAGAGCTCATTTTTATCATTAGGCTAAATGTGGTTTAACAGTCGAAATGACATCTGGTAGGTAGATTTGAAGAACAATGGCTACATGAAGCGTCCATTCTAACGACACTTTTGGAACATCACCATGTAGCACTATTAACGTTATTTTGTTTACAATCTAGCATAAAATCACATGATCAGCACAGATTTTTACATGCAGCATCAACATGGTTGTTTAGTGCTGCAGCACCACGCTTTCTATCTCGTCTTGGTAAGATTCCATTCTTACACAAGTACAAACAGTCGACAGCATCCGTATTAAGCTAAAATAGCTAGATACTAGGTAACACGCACGCCGTGGTGTCAAACGCAGTCAATATCGTTGGCGACATCGTTCTCTGCTAAGTCTACGACGTGCAAGACAGTGTCCGACTTAATTTTTGCGTCTCTCTTCTCAATGAGCAAACACATAAGCTCACTTACTTGAGACTACAAATGCACGCAGCAATTCTGCAAACGCGTTCTTGATGAGACTTAGTTTGAGCTCTTTTATGGAGGTCAAAGTGACGTTGGCGAACATGATTAAAGCCTGTCAAAACCAGAGTCTTTGAGTAACAGCACGCGTTGCAGCAACATACATCGCGTCACATCCTCATCTCGGGTACTACGCATTACGTGTGAAGTCTCTTCACTTGGTACCTATAGGTCCTAGAATGACAAGAGAGAGGAGGTGGCGAGCACGATCCACGCTTACTTGGTTGAAAGCGGGAATAGCAGCAACACAATGACTTGTCGGCATGAGCGTGTTAGGAAAGTTGTAATGGTTACTGTTCTTGTGCTAGACTGTCATCGTCTTTAGGACTGTGCAAAACGCTGTATCCGATACTCGACGGTTTTTAACTGCTTGCGTAGTGATCGACGACGACCCTTTTTACTACGGCCATGCTCGTTCAACAGCGACTCTTGAAGCGCCTTTGCTCGCGTTTGCAGCTCTTCCAGCGACCCGGAGACCAAAAGCAAATGCTCGTTGCAAAACACGTCGTCGTCAGTCTCTCCTCGAGCTTTGGCGTCCGCACGACATAATTCGCATACGAGTACGTGCATGCGGCAGTAGGCACAACGAGTACCCGACAGTGTGTCATGTGGCACGTGACAGCGCTCACATTGACCCGTGATTGACTGATCCTCCGAAGCAATGGTTACCCGTTGATCAAAAACAAAGTTCTTGCCCTGGAAAATGCCACCTCCATCCGGAAACTGTTCAAGATAACGATGAATGCCTCCTTGAAGCTGGTAGACGTTTGGCAGACCGAGGTGCTTGAGATAAGCCGAGGCCTTTTCACAACGGATACCACCTGTACAGTACATGAGCACCTTGCTTTTCTGCTTTAGCAGAGGCAGTTCATGTCGCGCCCATTGCGGAAACTGCCCAAACCGACGAGTCTTGGGGTTCAAGGCTCCTGCAAAATGACCGACCTGGAACTCGTACGTGTTACGAACGTCAATGATTGCAATGGATTCAGGCTCGGTATTCAATTGCTCGGCTCGAAATTGTTCAGGTGTCAAGTGTCGGCCTCGTTGCGTCAAGTCGTAGACATGGTCTGGCAGCTCTAGTGCCACGATCTCCGCTACGACGCGCACTTGCAGATCTGGAAATGGTGTCACGTCTGATTGACTGGTTTTCCAATCCACGTCGATAAATTGAGGCTGCTGTTGCATGGTTTTGATGTATTGCTGTACATTGACACTTGAGCCTCCCAACGTGCCGTTGATACCTTCAAGTGCGAGTCGTACGCGACCAGTAAGATTCAAGGTTGAGCACAATAGTTCATGGGTCTTTGCAAAGGCTCTTAACTCAACCTGCGTCTCACAAATACGCACATATTTGTAGTAGAGTACAACAAGGTTTTGTGTCATGATAACGCCTCTCTTCCCTGCTGTTACTGCTGATTGGATGCGTGACAGGACGGACTGAAAACGAATGGACACAAGTCAAATCATAGAGACTAAATGTCGTGAGCTTTATCACACAAGGGCACTTGGTGTATTCAAGTAGAAGTTGATTGTAAGGTAAAGTGTTCAAGCTACATGTTGATGAGGAGCTCTCGCTGCATGTAAATTGCTCTTGTGGACGTTAAAGCGCTCTCACATGTGAGGAAGCACCAAGACGAAGACAATGCTGTCGTATATGCATAGCATTTTACAAGCTACAGTTTTCGAATGGCGTCAAGGAGCTTCTAGAGGTATAAGAACTTCTTCGTGAGCGACTACGACATCATGCACGTGACACAGGTCTACAAATCGTTGCATCCATGACAGCAAGATACAAATAAAGATAAACGCGAACGAGTAGCACGCGCTCTTGCAAAGCAGTGACTACCTTCTTGTCAACGAGTCTGGAGAAGCAGTCCTGCCTGCTACAAGTCGAAAGGATGCTTCTGTTGCATCTCTTGGCAAAAGTGAATTGAAGTGACGTTGCATTTGGGTTACCACAGCCTGCTGGTAATACGTTGCATAAGATACAAAGCATCCATGTTAGGTCAGCTACTTTGCGTCAAGATACGTAGCAAATCACCACAACGTATCCTCCTCACTGACTGTACGTAGTTAGTCTAGAGCTCTCGTTACCAATCCTTGATTCTATGATGTGCGTCCCAAACTTTCCTCCAGAACCATCCAAGTGCCAAATTTGTCCTCAGTGTTGCTGCTGAATGTCTTCGTGTCGTGGTAACGACAACAGCGTTGCAGCACTTGGTTCCTTAGCTCTCAACTTATTCCCATGCTGTCGCCCACAAGCTTCATCTAAAGCGTTAACTTATCCGTTGGCTCGCAAAGACATACCAAAACATTTCACAACAACGTACAAAGCTCCACGATCACGAAACCCAAAAAAGACCCTCCTGCACACATCAAGAACTCACTACAGTGTTGCCAACACGCGGCAAAGCAGAGCACAAATTGACGTTTGCATTTCTCTTGACTTACCATCGCCTGATTTTACAGGTTGCACACATACAAACCACATGATATAACCACCGTTAGCACGGCTACTCCAGGTCAAAAACCCAGCTAAATGACTGCGTGAAAACCATCGTTAACGTGCTGGCAGCTTTCGCCATCAGCAGCTCCATCCATCATCACACTGGCGGGGTCTACTACACCTGCTCCTTCAGCTAAAGAAGCGGAAGCCGCGGAAAGAGCCGAGTTCTCTGACGGATCCAACAGCGAAGATGCGTCCATGTGCTGCTGGCTGTCAACTTCCAGTGCAGTCACCGCAGAAGCATTGACGACGTCACTAGATGTATCTAGGTCAAAAGCGTTCTTTGCCTCTCCATCATGGCTGCTTAAAGCTCCCAATGCCTCTTTCTGACCCTCCATTCGAATCGCATCTTGTACTCGTCGAATTGCATTCAAAGCGCTGTCATCAGCATCATTTCGGTCCTTAAGGACGTGCAGCACATCACGAAACGCTTTCAGTTTCTCCTGCAATGACAAAGTACGACCCGGACATTCCTCCACGGACTCATCCACTTCATCTTCTGGGACTTCATGCACGTTTGACACCACGTCAAACTTGTCTTCGTGCACCGGATAATCAGACATCGTCTCGTCGTTCAGATACTCTATCATTGGAATAGGGTCCGCCAGACGCAGGAAAAGCATCAAGTGCTCCAATTCCGTGTCCAATACAGACTCTTCTTCTTCCTGCAAAAGGTCATGGTCGTCCATTTCCACACGGTTGCGCACAAGTTGCGTGGGAATCCAAGCGCGCTTAATCGTCTCCGTCGTGATCTCTTCCCAACTCGTAGCAGCCCACTTCATTGCCTGGAGAACATCCACATCAAACCTGGCGCTCTTCGCATCTGCCTTGTCAATTGCGTGGCGCAAATGGTAGCGACGAAAACGCTTTTTGAAGGTGGTCACGACGCGGGATGTAATGGGGTTCAGCATCTGCATGACAGCAGGAGTTAGAATGAAAACCACGACGTTCGTGAGGTCAAGGTGCGCAACCACGTGTGACGGCATGTCATTGATAAAAAGCAGAATGCGGCGCTTTTGGTTTGCCATGGCAAAGTCGAGTCGCTGTAGCCAGCGCGAGAAAATGACGCCCGTCATCCACGCCTTGTTGTTGCTAAAGTAGTGCAGTCCATGCTGTTCAGCCGTTTTCTTGCGAAAACACGTGGGATGTTCATGATGCGACACAAAAAGCGGCTGCAGCTTCTCCGATCCATCTGCATTTGCTGCTAAAGACACGATAAAGCGTTTTTTGCAACGCATTCGTCCTTCATCCAATGCATTTTGAATAGGTGGCATAGTGTACAATACAGGTGTTTCATCAACTGCAAACACGTCCTTGGTTTCATACTTGTCTGTCTCCATCATTAACGTTTCCATATTGGTCCAAAAAAGTACTTTACTGTTCATTATCGTTGAATGTCGACCAGTTGTCGACATCCCATCATCCAAATCAGCAGTACCATCGCAGCATCAGTACTAGCAGCAGCAGTAGCAGCAGCACCCATTGCTACTTGTTGTTGATGATGATCGGCATTAAATTTTCTAAAACTAAAGTTATGACGTAATTGAAAAGAATGTAGCCATCCATTCGAAAATTCCGGTTGTTCATTTTCTGGAATGCCCAACATGGTTGCAAATTCCTTGGCTTTTTCTTTTGTTAAATCACCTTGAACCGTATGACCTCGTCCAGCCATTTGAATGACCCAATTGGCCAATGCACTATCAAGCTGTGGATGCTGTACAACACGACGTTTCTTAATTCCTAATTCTAATGAACTCATATTAATAAACTCATGTTGACGTCGTAGAATTCCAGATATTGTTGACTGGGCAGGTGTTTTCTTCAGCTGAAATTCATGTTTTGTCCATTGTGCCAAGTCTTTTTGGGACATGACACCCCCACTTTTACGATAAAATTCACAAATGATTTTACGTTGATAATTGGTTAAATTACCATTTCCACTACCTCCTGTTGCTCTACTACCTCGTCGTAACTTGGTTGATTTAATAGAACGTTCCGTCATATCGACCACATCCTTGGTTGGTGTGAAATTGGACGCCATCAGTTTACTAGTACCTGTCTAATCGATTCTTGGAAATGTACAGTCCTTTTGAAAGGGGAGAGAGAAGTAAGAACAAATCGAGTCGTTTTTTTTCTATAATGTCACTATTGTGAAAGATAGAGTCATTGAAAGCGAGAATGACAGAATTAACGCACGGTAATTGCTACAGGTTCAACTCTATCTGAGAAACAAATGTGACATTCACATTCCTAAAATGACAAATGTTGAAGCTATGATTCAGACGAAAGAGGAATATATACCACCGTTATGGGAAGACGCATATGCACGTCATTTGACGCTCGTGCTTTCGTCCATTTTATTTGAACGTCAAGACTTTCGTCATCTTTTTTCAATTGATGAGATTCAACTTGCATCGCGATTGATTACTGACCTCAAACCATTGGAGCAACAATTGTACGCCCGTCTGCTCCAGCGTCAAGGACCGTGGTATAAGACGACGTCACTCTTTCGATACTTTATACAGAATAAAAATATAAAAATAAAAAGGAATGTACTACTGCAACAACAAGAAGAGCTACTGCAACAAGACAATGAGCTACAAGAACAGCTGCTAAATAACACTCAGATCCAGCATACTCTACGCGTCATGATTGATGCAGGTTTTTTCCAAACATTTCCAGTGATGACAGCGACGTCATTGAAACCACACATGGCTACATTAAATGACATACCCATACCTATGTCTGACATGGATACAATATTAGATGCCATAGCATGCTGTGCGACAGCATCAGAACTAGCGACTTTGTACAAGAAAATGACAGGTAGTACGAAATACGTTACGAAAGTGAACCTCATGGCTACAATACGAACACTAGCCAAGACACAGAGACGAATTGATGGCTCTAGGATTCCAGTGGCGCAATTGATGCATGAGATTTGGCTTGACTCGTATCCTCTTGTTGGAAGAAAGAGCTCTGACGTGATGGTGCTGCGCATGACGCCAGCAATACATGATTTGATACGAAGAATGCATCGTCTCTATTACTTTGTGTCTACACGACCGTTCAATACAATGTCAATGACGCTGCCACCACAAGTGGAGAATGTTCGTCAGCTCATTGCCATGGCAATGCACAAGGTGCGACAGGAACCGACCCACTGGCCAGGTTTGATGGTCTTTTTCAACAAAATTGTGTATCCAGAGTACAAAGTGACAAGGTCTAGAAACGTCGATGATAGTTTGATGCAGATATGCAATTCTCATTGCGTCTTTCCATCGTCAGAAGCGTACGTGAGCTATGAAGTGGCATATCAGCTGCATCGAATCATGAGTATTGTTGAGCAATGCATTCCGGTTGTAACACCTGAAAAGGAATACGTGGAACCGGATCTTGAGCTTAAATGGATGCTATCAGATGTCCCGCCTCTGTTTCTTGCATTTCAAAGGCTTTTGATGATTCTTGATGAAGATAAAGCAACCACCGAGACTGAGGTCAAGCGTGATATGATCAGGGCTTACTCGGCACAACTAGGAAAGGCAGAAAGCAAAGCGGCTGCGAACTGGCAAATGAACAGCTGGGAACAGTTTTACGCTGAGGTTGAAAAGATGGAGTCAGTCGACGACCTGGTGTTGGCTAGCAGAGGCTGTCTGCAGGCATTTTTGAAGTGGATGAAGGCTGCTGCATACAGCACTTCGGGTGTTCCCATTTACTTTTCAAAGTGCAATGCTGGCTATCACTTGATTCGTATTTTGCACACTGCAGTGGGCTTGTACGAAAAAATGCGCAAGTACCAAGTTGCCACATTACTGCTAAACGAACTGCTAGCTGCACCTTTTCTTGAGCGAAAGCGCGGGTATTGGTGGGATCGCCTAGCGTTGAACTTGGAGCACTTGAAATGTGCAGATCAAGCTAGAGACACGTGTGCGAATGCTTTAGAGGATCCACATGTGCTAGCAGCCGATCGAATTGCACTTGAAAGGCGTTTGCGTCGATTGCGACGCCGACAGAATTGCGAGGAAAAGTATCAAGTCGATTCGTTGTCTGGTGCTGACCTTTTGGTACAAAATACTGGAACGATTCTCATTACTCCAAACATGGGTGCCATTGAAGATGATGAAGACGAAGAGAAGATGGTGCAAGTCAAGACGCACACTCCCTACGAATATCGTCAGGACCGGATTGTAGGCCGTCCACTAAATCGACAAACGGGAGAAAAGTCACGGTTTGTGGGCTACGATGACGAACCGTGCACGGTTGAACAGCTTGGTCTGCAATACTACCGGGATCAGTATCCCGTTTGTGTAGTATCGGATGAAAAAATGAAGACGGGAGGATGGTACGGGGTGCATTCTGAAGGCGTTGTGTTTCGAAATTTGTTTGGCATCTTGATGTGGGACGTGCTGTACGCTTGTATTCCGGACGTTTTCCAGACACCTTTTCAATCGGCTCCACTGGACTTTGGCTACGCCGATGTATTTTATGAAACTCGGCGTGATCTCATTGATCAACGCATTGCTCAAGTGAAGGATCAGTGGACGCTGGCGGAACTGTTGGCAGCTTTTCTGACACGATGGAATTCCGAGTTTGGAAAAGTGTCTCGTTTTGTGCATTGGCCAAGCGACGATGTTGTTTCATTGAAGTTTCATTTGCTGACGCTTGCAGCAATAGGGCGAACCGAGCTGGCCAGTCTACTGCGCTACATGGCTACGTCGAAGGAGTTCCACCAGGCTCAAAATGGTCTGCCTGACCTTCTCCTTTTACGGATCGAGCTCTCTAGACCAGATGATGATCCTTCACTGCTATCTCGACAATGGCTAATTGACTGCCACAATTGTCTGAACGTTCACGTGTTTTGCGGCATGAATGAGCAGTTGAATATGAACGAGAAAACCCACTCGAGCACTGCGTTGCTAGAAGAGAACGGAACGTATTCAGATGAGAAGGTGGATGCTTTGTTGTCGGTGGAAAACATTATCCAGTTTGTACAGGAAGGTATCCATATTGCACGCCTGAAGCTAGTGGAAGTGAAAGGGCCACGAGACCGACTTAGTGACAAGCAACTGCTCTGGCTGCAAGTTCTCAATGAGGAGATTGGTCTTGACGCTAGCGTGCTGCACGTAGAAGAACCAGAGAAAAATGCCAAACGAAAGAAAACGAATAGCACGTCCAGTACTGCCAAATCTGCTCCTAGAAAGCACCATGCCAAACGAAGAAACTGATGAGAGCTGCCGCTGAAAGTCTGAAACAATATTTATTGATATCTGCCGATCACGTTGCGTTGGTAAAGCAGCCATCGAAACTTGTTTGACTCCGTGTCAAGTGTGTTTCCATTCCAATCCGGACAGCTAGCTCCTTTGCGTTTGCTACGCTGCCGTTTTTGGGTTCCTCTCTTGGCTGAGGTCGTAGTAGCAGCTTCATGATTGACAATGGCAGCTTCAAGTAAGGTCTTGTACTAGATGCAGCAACAGCTTGAAGAGATTGCTATCATGTTTCCTTCCTACTCTGGTCGATGTCTAGTTTTTCATTTTGTTGTCTTGTTTCATCTTCCTCCTCGTGCGAGACAATCCATTTGGCATGAGTTTCCCTGCATCCACAGCAAGAAATCAGCCTTCGGTACGCTCTTTGCCTTATCCTAACTCATTCGCCTATCACAGGATCAAACCACGACCACCCAAGTCATTCCATCACTGTTTGACAGGTTACCAACACAATGTCCAACAACCGCATGCGTTCCGTACTGTGGACGGAGGATGGACTACAGCTAATTGATCAGCGCAAGTTACCAACGGAGCTCGTTCTGATGCAATGTACGACGGTGGAGGACGTCACACGTGCCATCGCAGACATGACCGTGCGCGGTGCTCCAGCCATCGGTGCGGCTGGAGCTTTCGGTCTCGCGTTGGGAGCCAAGAACTTTCAGGCCACTGAACACAGCACTAAGGAGGAGTTTCTCAAAGCTATGGAGCAATCGAAGGCTTTGATTGATGCGGCAAGACCTACAGCGGTTAATTTGACGTGGGGTACGTTTGCGTGAAGAAATACCCTACAACGTGTGACACTGCTAATGGTTTGACGTCGTCGATGTGTATAACAGCAACGGAGCGTGTAGTCAAGCAGCTTCGTGCCAAGATGCAGGGGAAGGCAAGTGTTGCCGATCTGATCGCGTTCACGTTGACATTGGCACAGGCGTTGGCAGAGGAGGACGTGGCTATTAACAAGAGACTGAGCCAATTTGGAGCGGAGATCGTGCCGGCGGGAAGCAACATCTTGCACCACTGCAATACCGGTGCATTGGCAACCGTGGATATAGGCACGGCTATTGGCGTCATCTACGAATGCCACGCGCAGGGCAAGAACGTCCATGTATGGGTGGATGAGACGCGGCCACGCCTACAGGGCGCCCGACTCTCAGCTTGGGAGCTCATGCGCGAAGGTGTGCCAATTCACCTCATTGCTGATAACGCTGCGGGTTATCTCATGCTGGAAGGCAAAGTGGATGTGGTGCTTTTTGGTGCTGACCGCGTGGCGGCGAACGGCGACGTGGTGAATAAAATCGGCACGTACAAGCTGGCTGTGGTCGCCAAGGAAAATAAAGTACCAGTGTATGCTTGTGTGCCTACCAGTACTATCGATCTCAGTTTCTTCGAAGGAATGGGTATCCCGATAGAAGAACGCAGCCCTGACGAGGTGGCTTGCATCCGGGGCGTGCGTATCGCGCCCGAAGGCTGTCCGGTCTTCAATCCGGCGTTCGACATTACGCCGAACCGATACCTGACTGGCATTATTACAGAAGAGGGCGTTTGCTACCCGCCGTTTGAGCAGAGTCTCGCAAAAGCAGTGGCTACTGCCGAAAAGCGTCGCGCTGAGTGGTAGACGACAATGATTAACCTCGGCTCTCTTGACACGTGTAATGGAGGATGTAAGACCGCAAGCTTCAGTTTTGTTCCCTGTGCTCCTATGCTTCTTGTGTAACCTTTCATGTCTACAAATCTTGCTGAAGTGATGGTGGCGTCTATGCTGAGACGTCAGACGTTAGCTATGTCGACTAGGACAAAACCAAAGCCGTAGCAATTACAGCACCATGTATCGCTGACAAAGCAGCTGTGTACTGGAGGGATCAATCAAAGTGTTGTCGAGGATCTGATCATTTTGACGTGGTCATTCCAATCAAACAAGCAAAGTAAGACAGCTTCTTAGCTGCTCCACTGGCTACTAATGTGGGGCAACGTTCAGTAGCGGAATACTCACAAAGTTGGTCGTGAACAGTTCGCCGCCGTATATCTCGGCGGACTATGGGTTTTCATGTCTTTTGCACTTCCGTCACCGAAGTTTATGTTGGCGGCTTGATGTTTAGTACTGTTGTGTGCCGTCTAGGGTGAGTTCATTCATTTTCCGTGTTGATTGACGTCGTCGAAAAGTTGTGCTTAGCGGCGGCTTGGCATTTGGCACTTGCACGTAACTTGATACGTAAACCTTGCACAATGAATGAAGATAACATTCAACGAAGCGTGTTGTTTGTGTTCTTACAGCTTGGGTGTCATCGTTTATCAGTAGCGTCATTTCTGTTTTGCTTCCGCTCGACGACACTGTTCGTGGGATGTTGTGCATACTTGAAAATAACGAGCAATATTTTGAATGAGAGAGCCATGAGAACCCCATTTGTGCTGAATGAAGTTTTGTATCACAACGGATAGCGCATTATTTGTACCGGAGTAGCACCTTTTTGTACGGGTATCCAACCACGTTGCCACTCACCTTTGATCGTCGAACGACATGTCAATGAATACGCTGCGTAAGTTAATTGATCACGACAGAATCAGAAAAAGTGTACTCTGAAGTAAACAGAGACCCACCGTTGGCTTCGACACGTAAATTTTGTGACTGAGTTCCGTATTGTGCGTGTCCAAGTGCTACGCGGCGATGCGTTGCAGAACAAAAGTGTTGCTCAGCTCTTTGGTGCTTTATCCTTCAAGATGATATGCCTTCCAGATTTCATAATTCCAATTCCTCACTCACTATGCAGTATTCAGTCAACCACCGTTGCGGTAGTAGTCCTTGACAATTTTCTAGCTCACGATCCTCTATCAACGCTGCTTGCTGGAGGCCCGATATGCGCAATTAAGTAGCTTTGTCCATTTCTCATCAGCTCTATAGCAGTGCTGCATACAGGACTAGTTAAATACGAGAAAAACTGAGCTCAACAAAACCTGACGTCGCTCGAGCTTACCTTCTGCCACTGCCTGAGACTTCGTACGAAATTCTCTAGTGTATTACATGTTGGGATTTGGCAATGGTGTTTTCAGCAAGAGACTAAAATGAAATTCCGGAACGGCGCTTCGGGCTTGAGCGACTTCTTCGCGGTTGACACTAACACGTCGGGCCGCTAGTTGTAAGCACACGCATTACTCTCTTAATATTTGCACTAACCGGCATTTATTATGTCTATCATACGCATTAGAACACTAACCGGTTTCTAGTGTGGGCATATACAAGGCTACGTGTGGTGTGGTTTTCCTACAGGTTATAAGCCCAATCTTACGGGGCGCAAGACCGAAGTTTTCGAGTTTTTTACGAACTTTGTTGAGTTTCCAAATGAGTTCGAATTGAGTGGTCTGGGCTAAGATGTAGCCGAGCTACTGTAGCTACGCTCACTTATGCACTATGTGCAGAGGAAGACAAGCTCAGAGAGCTTCTACGTCTTAGGGTGCTTAACCCTCCTAGGCTAGCTCGTAAGCTTGTGCCTATCGGTATTTATAGCCGAGTCTCAGAGAAACTAGTACCAAAGATACTGGTTCCGTCTAAAGGAAATGAACGCTCAAGCTGTAAGGCTTACAGAGCAGGTTTGAAACTGATTTATATTTATGTTTATCTTCAAACACTAAATATAGAATCAACTACGCTATACTTAGTGCTAGTCACTATTTACTGGCTCTACAGCCTGTTATTATTAATGCAAAAATGCATAGTCACTATACTTTAAATAAGTATAGTGACCACGTGGCCTCTCCACGATGCGACCCTTCGTACTTCAGGTACGGTCACATCACCTACTTTTGTACCCAAGGTACAGCCACACCACATTGGTGTGGCAGGTGTGTATGTAAAATACACACCTTCGTGTAATCCCGTTACATAAGAGATGATATTATTTTTTCGTTACTTTCGTTTGATTTTCGTGTGGAAAATGGATGAAGAAAAAGTGGATGTGGAAGTTTTGCTTGATTTCGTGAACCGCCTGAAAGGAAGGCTAGAGGCAATGAAAGAGGAGCGATTACAAGAGCCATTTCCTATCCACTTTCTGACTCACACAAAGGCTATAAAAAACGGCAGTGTTTTCAAAGAAACAATTAAAAAATTATGGTCCGTTTGGAGGAAAGATAACACTCAATGATTTAAGGGTGATAATGACATTGAACGAGGAGATGCATGGCGTGCACTTAATCGAAATGGACAGCAGGGACGGGTCCAAGGAATGGCAGGTGGGTTTGCTCCACAAGTAAACCCTGCAGGAAACCAGATGCGTACGTGTAACGGGGTAAAACGAAGGTGTGCATTTTACATACACACCTGATACATCAATGTGGTGTGGCTGTACCCTGGGTACAAAAGTAGGTGATGTGACCGTACCTGAAGTACGAAGGGTCGCATCGTGACAGAGAGCCACGTGGGCACTATACTTATTCTAAGTATAGTGACTATGCATGAGCTAGCCTAGGAGGGTTAAGCACCCTAAGACGTAGAAGCTCTCTGAGCTTGTCTTCCTCTGCACATAGTGCATAAGTAGCTTTGCTACAGTAGTTTGACTACTTCTTCTGCACATAGTGCATAAGTAGCGTGGCTACAGTAGCTCGGCTACACCTGGTAGCACTTGTAGTCAATCCCGCACCTGGGTTTGCGACTACTTTTCTGTGTGAGAATGGACATCGATGAGATGTCAGCGGTTGGCCTGTCACAGGCACAACAGGAAGGGTTGCAGAAGCTGCTCCCTATCCTTGGCCCTAAGGGCGTGGAATACCTCATCGACCAGGGCGAAGAAGAGGTTAACAAGCGTATTCATATGCTTGATGAATATAATAAAGCTCTAGTCGAGCATGTAAAGGCACAGATGCCTTCTTCTGCGCCTTCGCCCATGGCGACTATGGCGCAAGAAGTGGTCCGCAGACCAAAACCCATACAAATGGAAGTCGATAAGTTCGACGGCAAAGAAGGTGACAACCTTATGCTTTGGTTCCGACAGGTTGAGTCGGCTATGTTTATAGCCGACATCACCTATGAACCGTACCGTGTGGGCTTTGCCACGGGCAAGTTAGGTGGTTTAGCCAAACAGTGGGCATTCACATGTGGTGCATCATTGCAAGATGCTTTTCCCACATGGGCCGATCTGAAAGTTCAGATGACCCGGCAGTATGCACCGCCAAACCAAGCACACCGTAACCGGTCGCGGTTTTTGGCGTGTCGCCAAGGCAAGCGTGAGCTTGCGGCATATGTACAAGAGTTGAGAACTCTCATTGCTGCCATGGTCATAGACCCTATGCCTGAGGCAGTGACCGTCACGGTCTTCATGGAGGGCCTCCGAGTTGGCGTTGCCAGAACGGAAGTCTTCCGGGTAAACCCGTCCTCATTCGAGGAAGCTGTTGGAGTGGCATGGAATGCCGAGACCAACTTTAAGGCCGCTAGGCCTGCCACTTATAACTACTCGTCTGATGGGTCTGTACCCATGGACTGTAGTCAAGTGGAGGATAAAGAAGCTGAGCTTCAAGCTGCGGAGCAGCAAATTGTGCGCAGATGTTATATCTGCAAGAGCACAGGCCATTTGATGGCAAAATGCCCTGCAAGAAAGGCATATTTGGCCTCAAAAGGGCCGACGCCCCATGGGTAAACCTTCTGGTTTGCCGCGGGGAAACGGCGGAACCCAGTAGGCGCGGGGTGCCCTACTGGGGAAGAACTGAGTTCTGTTGAACCTCTAGGAGGTAGAAGTAAACAGGGCCCAGCCCCAAAGAGATCCAAACTCTCAAAAACGGAACGAGAATGCAAGCCAGGCTTGCTAGTCGTCGAAGGGACGATTAAGGGCTATGATAAGCCATGGATCATTTTGATCGATTCGGGGGCATCGGGCAATTATGTGCGCCGTGCCACCGTGGAAGGTAGTCAGCAGTATGCTGAAGCGCTTGTAGCGCGTGAAAGTGACACAGTCACAGTTCGCTTAGCGACTGGTACGCGTGTTACGGTACCCAAAGTCCCGATGGACTTAAATGTAAAGTTCTTGGACTTTAACAGCATGGAACGCTGTTTGGTCTTAGACCTGGATGCGAGGTATGACCTCATCCTAGGCATGGCATGGCTAGAACGTCATGAGCCATGGATTGATTGGAGGTCAAAGACCTTAGGCGCAACGCGCAATGCTCCTGGTGGGGCTCTGGAGAGTCATGAACCCACCTCTGCTAGGAAGCAAAAGCGCTTTTGGCGCGGATATTGGACCGAGTCGGTCAATATGTTGGATGTCGGAATATCCGACTTTGTAGACACTGTAAGTGTCGAGGACAATAGTCCTGGGCGAGGCCCAATGACTGTCGATAGTGTGGTTGAGAACCCACTAGATGGCACATATGACATGTGTCATGAGAATGATGTTACATCATTAAACAACGTGAGTGGTGTTGGTGGCTGCAAGCCAAGATGTCAGGACATGAGTCCAAGTGACATGAGTGACGAGGAACTGACCCTGGAGGGCCGGGTGAAGTCATCAATGGATGTTGTCTTTGAGGATAACGAGGTGCATGCACCCAACGACGAGGTACTGGCCCAAGAGGGTCGAGTGAAGTCATCAATGGATGTAATCTTTGAGGATAACGAGGCGCAAACACCTAGTGACGAGGTACTGGCCCAAGACCTTAGGTCGTATAACGACCACTTCGGCGATGTCGCCTGCCTGTAAGGCAATGCCAAACTCGGCAAAGGACAACTCGTCCAGCTCTAACAGAGCACTTGCTGCGGGTATTGATGAAAGAGCCACCGGCTCTTCAACATCCCCAGTCAAACCATTGACGAGTGTATATAGCTGTTCGCTATCACCGTCACTCACGATATCATCATCGCTACTCATGATGCTCTCAGCATCCGACGCATCAGCGTCCACAGGTGTACACACGTCAAGGTCAAAGCCCACTTCGTTTACTGACTGTACTTCACCCTCTTGGGTCAACGCCTCGTCATGAGGTGCTCGCACCTCGTTGTCCTGAAAGACAACCATCAATTTTGACCTCACCCGACCCAGGAGCTGAACTCCTCATCGCTTTTGGATGAAGCAGTTCTTGAAGACACAAAGAAGCCGTTGAATGTGCGTAGTGGATAACAGATCCTGAAGGACCCTTCGGATCCTTATTTTTTGTTGTTGAAGGATCATGGAGATGTTGTCTCCAGAGAACCTCCTACGAGGTTACCTCCGGATAGCGGTGTACGTCATGAACTTGACTTGGTTCCAGGAACCAAATACTGTGCGACGCGACAGTGGCCGCTGCCACGAGAACAATGTGACGTCATTGACGAGTTCTTTCGTGCAAAGCACGCGGCTGGCATGGTGCGCGAGAGTAAGCCTCCTAACTCTACGCCTACGTTTTGTGTGAAAAAGCCTAATGAGAAGTGGCGAATAGTGCATGCTTATAATAAGATGAATGCAGCCACTATCCCGGCTCAAACACCGATTCCTCGCAAAGATGTTCATCAGAACAATATGGTGGGATGTAAGGTGTACAGTGCAGGAAGTCAGGCCGAAAGGTGAAAAAGACATCTGAGGCAGCCGCTCTAGCTGAAGTGAGAGGCAAGAAATTGTCGAAAGAACAAAATTTTGTGGAAGGAGGTTTTGAAAATATTGAATTAATGATGAGAAATCGTTTTTTGCATTCGCTGTTTCCGATAAAAATTGTTTGGATAATGAATGGTAAAGTCGCCGCTGTACGTGATCCCAAGAGCTATTTTAAAGCACACTAAGGAATCATTCCGACAAGTGGACGGTAGCAGAACATGTAGAAAAGGATGGATGTTAGTTGTAATGGGTGAAATAGATTCTGTCTTTATCTCTTACCTTTGTCACTCTTGCTGCCCTAACTAGCTGCGATCTTCCTGCACCAACCACTCTCTAGCGTCGCCCTTTACTCTTCAGACACCTCTTCGCCGCCCCCCATGCGTCGCCTATAGCTATCAAAAAGACGCGTCCTTTCGCGTCGCCAGAAACTGCTAGACGACAAGATGCAATTTCTTACAGAACAAGCCGAATAAAAGTCACTGGAAGATCTTGAAACATGGGACATTGCTCGAAAATATGATCGCAAGAAACCTTTACCCACTAAGTGGGTGTATAAACGAAATTGAAAGGTGATGGAACTATTGAGCGTTAGAAGGCAAGGCTGTGGCTCGTGGCGACAAACAGGTTTTGGCGAAGATTATTTCGTCACGTTTTCCACAGAGATGGAAATAAATAATATGAAAGCGATCTTGATTATGGCTATCGTATGGAATGTACCGGCAAGGCACGGGGATGTGCCTAGTGCTTATCCCAAGGCTAAACCAAGAAAGAATACGACATTTTCTGCAGTACCTCAAGGTATGCCGATTTTGAATGAAAAAATGGAAGAATTGGGGGCATCAAATTCAAAGGAGTTGGCTATAAAGCTGAAACGAAATCTCTATGGCCTAAAACAAGCCGAAATGTTGTGGTATTAACGATTACGAGAGACATTGATGGACCTGAATTTTACGCAGTGTTGAACAGATACCTGTGTGTTTGTGCGCTGATGGACATGGAATTGTCATTGTCGGGGTCTATGTCGATGATATGTTGGTCACCGCATCCGACACATCCCTAGTTTAATGATTTTTTCAAAAGTATGGAAAGTGTGGAGCTTAAAGACCTGGGAAATGTCAAAACGTTTTTAGGTATGAGTATCGAAGGAAACCCTCAAAATGGATACCTGATTGACCAAGAACTAACAATTATGGAGATGCTGGAAAAGCATGGTTTAAGAGATGCTAACGTTGTGAAAACTCCCATTTCAAGCATGGAAATAGGTGAAGGTTTAAATGAACTATTTTCAGCACAATCACGTGGAGAAATTCCCTCAATAAAGGGTTTTCAATAACTAGTTGGCAGCTTATTGTGGAGATCACGAGTTTCGAGGCCTGAAATATCGTTTGCTGTACATCGGGCCACCCGACACACTCACGCGCCCACTTTGGCCAGACTATAAGGTAGCCAAACATGTGGCTAGGTGCCTAAACGGTACTAAAATTTTGAAACTGAAGTTGAAATGTGCAACTGCCTTTGCAAATTATCAGTTACAGTGATGCGGATTTTGCTGCTGACCGCGAAGATCGAAAGAGTGTCAGCGCAAATGTGGTTCTTGTAAATGGGATAGTTGCAGGCTGGAATTGTAAGAAACAGGGCACACTAGCACTGTATACTGCAGAAGCGGAGTTTGTGGCAGGCGCAGTTGG
The DNA here is from genome assembly GCA_920618645.1 of Peronospora belbahrii. NCBI lineage: Eukaryota > Oomycota > Peronosporomycetes > Peronosporales > Peronosporaceae > Peronospora > Peronospora belbahrii. The sequence goes on along the minus strand of CAKKTJ010000295.1, from coordinate 94,552 downwards.
AGGAATAGAGGCTCTAGGCCTGAAGGAGCTTTTCGAAAAAATGGAAGCAATCGAAGAAATCGGAGCGCAATAAAGGATGCCCATTGTGTTGAAGATTCATAAACAGGCAACTATCAAGCATTTGAAGAATGAAGCGAGTGCAGCTAGTGCAAAGCATGTCGATGTCAAGTTGAAGTTTTTGAAGGACTTCGCGGAAAAAGAATGGTTGAACCAGAGGGATGTGGCAAGCGAAGATATGGTTGCAGATTTGCTGACGAAGGCTTTACATGCGCCAAGAATTGTGGAACTTCAAACGAAAATTGGTTGGAATGAGTGGTTGATTCTATCGGAACATGGAGACATCTTGATGTCAATGAAGACTCCGCGTGGAGTCAAGAAAGGTGTACCCATTGGCGTGTGGCATATTCCCAAACTTTCGCGAGATCTGTTTTCGGTTGGCCATTTAACCAAGGACCCGCCGTGACCTTTTGAAACGAGGGTTGCTATGCTGAAACGAAGGGTTTGAAGTGGAAAATTGAAGCTTGCGAAGGCAAAGGTCTGTTCAAGCTCTGCATGACCCCGATGGCAGTGAGCGAGGCCAATGCGACTGTCTCGATGGGATGCCATGGTGACACCACTTCGCACCTCTGGCATCTTCGACTTGGTCACATTGGTCATGGCGGTCTGATGCAATCGTCAAGAAAGACTATGGTGTTGGTATCAACTTGAAGTCAGTGAAACCGTGGGGGGACATGTGACAGGTGTTCACTTGGTAAGCAAACACGACTCAGCTACGAAAATTCGTCACCAAATCGCGCAAAGAAAGTACTTGAGGTCATCCACAGCGATGTGTGTGTTCTTATGCACACGGTGACACTCAGCGGGAAACGCTACTTCGTTACGTTTATCGACGACAAGTCACACTTCTGTATGGTGTACTTGCTCCGAAACAAGTCCGAAGTAGCTTCCAAGATTGTTGACTTTGTGGCACTTGCTGAGACGCAACGGGCAAGCACGTGAAGACACTTCGCAGTTACAATGGCGGTGAGTACACTTCGTAAGCATTGGCCAAGTTGTGTAGCTCTCGTGGAATTATGCAGAAGTTCACACCACCTTACACTCCTCAGCTTAATGGAGTTGCTGAGCGAATGAATCGGACGCTGGTGGAATGCGCACGCTGCATGATAAAGCATGCCGGATTGTCGAAGTAATACTGGTGCAAAGCAGTCATGACTGCCATGTTTCTTTGCAATCGATGTCCCTCACGCGCAATAAGTCTCGACAAGTCGCCACACCAAATTTGGACTAGCAAAAGGCCGCTGTTGGGAAACCTGAAGGTGCTTGGATGCCACGCGTACGTCACAATTCCCAAAGAAAAGCGCACCAAATTTGATGCTTCGTCGATACGCTGTCGTTTTATTGGGTACTCAGATCATGAAAAAGCATATCGATTTGAAGAGCTGGACAGTGGTCGTGTACTGGTGAGCCGTGATGCACAATTTATGGAGGATGTTTTCGACGGGGGTAAACGTAATGACGCACTCGAAGAAGCCCCTATTGATCTTCAAGACGATGAAGAAGCTACGGATGAAGATTCACAGCAAGAAGAAGAAGAAACTGCGCGGGATGAAGACATGGATTCAGGCAGCAAAGGACATCAACGAACGCAGTCGTTGGAGAAGGCAGCACAAGCTCCAAGAGCCAAGAGGTCTATCAACTACAAGCGGCATCAAGGTCTTAACGAGATGTCAGCAACAGCTCAAGAAAGCCAAGCTTTGAAGCAGCATACATCATGGATTCAGTGGGGGAAATGCCGATACGCACAAGTCGGCTATGGAATCCGATGATGCAAGGAAGTGGCGGGAAGCGTGCGACTCCGAGTTCAAATCGCTGAACAAGAATGAAACATGGGAGCTCGTCCTATTGCCGCGCGGACGGAAAGCCATCAGCAGCAAGTGGGTGTTCATGTGAAGGAAACAGTCGAAGGTTTTGTCAAGCGATACAAGGCACGACTTGTGGCCAAGACTTTTCTGCAAAAATACGGAGTCGACTTCGAAGAAATGTTTGCATCAGTGGCCAAGTTTACATCAATACGGATCATCTTGAGTCTCGCGGCGCAGTAACGGCTCGTGCTACATCAGATGGATGTATAGACCGCTTTTCTCAACGGCACTTTGGACGAAGAGATCTACATGAAGCAACCCGAGGGCTTTGTCGACTCCAAATACCCTGATCATGTGTGCAAGCTGAAGCGTGCACTGTACAGTCTCAAGCAGTCGCCTCGTATGTGGACCAGACAATCTACGACTTCATGCTCAAGATAGGTTTCACCAAGTGCGAGATGGACGACTGTGTCTATCACAAGAGGAACAGCTCGGCCATGATGTTCGTGGTGATCTACGTTGACGGCCTCATCCTTGCGTGTAACGACTTGGGTCTACTCGCGGCGACCAAGTGTGCGTTGAATGAGCGCTTTGAGATGTCCGATCTTGGTGAGCTCAAGTACTGTCTTGGTATAGAAGTCAATCATGATGACAAGTCGGGTGATGTATTAGTGTGGCAGTCCAAGTTCTTGAAGTTAATATTGACCAAGTTTGGTATGCAAGACTGCAAGACCGTGACAAGACCCAGGACTGAAGCTGATGAAGAGCATGTGTGAAGGTGTTTGCAACCACGATGAGACCATGAAGGGTGTACCATACCGCAGCGCCGTTGGCGCGTTAATGTACCTGATGGTCGGCACCCGTACAGATCTTGCTGCTGCTGTGGGTACACTAAGCCAGTTCGTCGCCGATCCCTGTCCGACACACTGGCAAGCTCTCAAGCGTGTGTTGCGGTATCTGCAAGCTACCCCGACACACGGCATTCGTTTCGTTGGATCCAGTGATGGTGATGTTGTTGGCTACTTGGATGCTGATTGGGCAGGTGACATCGAGTCTTGGCGCAGTACCAGCAGGTATGTGTTCATGCTTAACAGTGGCTGCATATGCTGGCGTAGCAATAAGTAGCGCACTGTGGCACTCTTGTCGACTGAAGCTGAATCCATGGCTTTGTCAGAAGCGATTCAAGAAGCAGTGTGGCTCAAGGCGTTCATGTGTGAGCTCGGTGAAGTTACGGGCAACGATGCTCTGACAGTGTACGAGGACAATAAAGGCGTGATTGCATTGGCCAAGAACCCCGAGCTCCACAAGCGTACCAAGCACATCTACATTCGATATCACTTTGTGCGTGAGAAGGTCGAAGATGGTCAAGTTGCATTGAAGTACTGCCCGACACAAGATATGCTGCCGACATCATGACGAATCCAATTCCAGCGACGCAATTCTGCACACTTCGGAGTAAGATCGGAATCCAAGAGCCAAGAGCTGTCGAGTCGCGTGGGAGTGTTGTTGAGAGACTGTTCAAAAAGCGACTCGACCAGCAAGCAACACTGTCAAGATTTTGCCTTCGTCTACGCAAGATACTGGTACACCGGAAGGTTACCAGTAAGTATCAGCTGTTCGGTATATTGGTAGGTACCGGTATACTTGTCGGACGGCGATTGTCCGAAGGCGGACATGGCGTCACTCGATGAAGTCATTCAATGACGTCACGGTAGGAGGTTCTAGAAGGTTCTAGAACGTTAGGCTTAGAGGTAGCTAGCTCTTAGTGAACTAAGTCCCTCATATATATTCACTTTGCATTTTGCACTCAAGCACCCAAGACTTAAGTTCTTCAAGCGTATACTCATTAGGTTACCTTATTAAGACTATGCACAAGGATGTGAAGTCGGAATGGATGCGTATTGAATGTGAAACCCCGGTAATCTCGGAAGGAGTGTTGGAATAAATTTTCGTGATATTATTCAACATTTACGTGCTTTGGCAATGGCGTTTTCAGCGAGAGACTGAAATGAAAGTCCCGGAACGACGCTTCGGGCTTGAGCAACCTTTTTGCGGTTGACACTAACACGTCGGATCACTAGTTGTTAGCACACGAATTACCCTCTTGATATTTGCACTAACCGGCATTTATTATGTGGGGGGGGGGGGGGGGGGGGGGGGGGGGGGGGGGGGGGGGGGGGGGGGGGGGGGGGGGGGGGGGGGGGGGGGGGGGGGGGGGGGGGGGGGGGGGGGGGGGGGGGGGGGGGGGGGGGGGGGGGGGGGGGGGGGGGGGGGGGGGGGGGGGGGGGGGGGGGGGGGGGGGGGGGGGGGGGGGGGGGGGGGGGGGGGGGGGGGGGGGGGGGGGGGGGGGGGGGGGGGGGGGGGGGGGGGGGGGGGGGGGGGGGGGGGGGGGGGGGGGGGGGGGGGGGGGGGGGGGGGGGGGGGGGGGGGGGGGGGGGGGGGGGGGGGGGGGGGGGGGGGGGGGGGGGGGGGGGGGGGGGGGGGGGGGGGGGGGGGGGGGGGGGGGGGGGGGGGGGGGGGGGGGGGGGGGGGGGGGGGGGGGGGGGGGGGGGGGGGGGGGGGGGGGGGGGGGGGGGGGGGGGGGGGGGGGGGGGGGGGGGGGGGGGGGGGGGGGGGGGGGGGGGGGGGGGGGGGGGGGGGGGGGGGGGGGGGGGGGGGGGGGGGGGGGGGGGGGGGGGGGGGGGGGGGGG